>CAUYQU010048907.1:0-52860 GCA_963574635.1 Cheracebus regulus | reverse complement strand
TTGTTAAACACAATTATTGGTATAAAAGAGGTTTTTAATACCCATTTTTAGACTGTATTCTAGCCTGGGCAATAAAACAAGAATCCCATTCTCTCTCCCTCTTTCTCTTCCTCTTTCTTTCTCTCTTTCATTCTTTTTTTTCTTTCTTTTGCTGTTTCTTTCCTTCTCCTTTTCTCTCTTTTTCTAAAAATAAAAAATGAAAATTAAAAAATAAATAAATTCGGGTATGTAAATGTGTAGGATTCTTTCCTATATTGTTATTGTTTTAATTGTACTATACTGCCAAGTTTCCAGTTTATGCCATTTAGAAAATAACTTTTTCCTTTTGTATATTTGCTATATTTTAAAATTCTGTAAGTTTGCTTACTTTTTTTTTAATCTCAAAATTTGATAGAGCTTTGTTGTATTTGTGATATGAAAGTGCTTGGCCAAGTTTTAGAGTAGGGCAGAGGTAACCATTATGCAGGACAGACTAGAGTCAGTCCACATTTAAGGTATAGTGCTGCATGTTAGAGCCAGTCTAATCTTAATTGCAGGTGTTGAGGAAAAGTTCTCTTTGGTAGGCCATGTCAGGGGTTGAACAGTCAGAGAATAATTCAGTCAACCTATTAATGGGAATTCAAGGGGAAGAAGCACATGGAGTCTGAAATAGGAGGATGTATGTGTTTAAATGACCAAATGAATGTGAACATACATGCTTATATATGTATGAGTGGCCACCAGAGAATTCTCTCTGTGGGTATTGGGCTCTAGCTGTCAGTCCTTGGGATTGGGACTGATAATTTAAAGTAGACTTCCCCAGTCCTAGGAAGAGAAAAGCCAGGAAGGGATCAGACTAGGGACCTCAAAAAGTGTCAAAACAGAAGTTTAGTATAAACAGGGCAAGGGCAGCAGAAGGGGAAGGAGTAGAACAGGGTAGGCATCATAACAAGCTAGAAATCCTATCTAATTTGTAGTATGAATGCTGGGCAATGTTAGTGATAACTTGATCCAGAATTAAAGACTGGGGCGAAACTGTGAAAACATCTACTATCACAAGTCCATATTGGTGATTAGAATTTAAGTGGCAGGAGAAGAAAGGCAGTGGAGAGCAGAGACAGGCTGGGCTTGACATTCTTTTACGAACTACTAAGTATCTTCTTTTCTATATACTATTAAGTATCTATTGTTGATCATTGATCGTTTAGTCTGCTTTATTGGTGCTGGTATGGCATCACGAGATGTAAAGAACTGCTAAAACCTCATAGTAACGTCTTAACAGGGAACTGCTGCTAAAATGAACAAACTTAAGCACTGAAGTAAATATGCTTTCTTGTGAAATAGGGGGATATGAAAAAGCATGTTAGGCATGAGGGTTCTCATGTCACACTTTAGAAGGCAAACTTACCCTTTAGGAATTTAGTTTCTGAGTTGGTTAAGACGAAGCAAGGAAAATGCATGATTGTGATAAATTGACCTTAAAATGAGAACCTTTGCACCTTTCATTTATTTCCTAAAAGTTATAGTAGCATTTTTTGGTTGCAGTCAGTAGACACTTGACTACTTCAAGGAGGAGAAAAGGTATTTATGGGACTCACTGGGAATGGAATGATGGATTGAATAAGTGGGCCTTGAACAGAAGAAATCAGAGTTGCTCTGAGGATCTCATTAGCAGGAATTTTATTTATTTATTTATTTACTTTTGAGACAAAGGTCTCCCTCTGTCACCTAGGCTGGAGTACAGTGGCATGATCATGGCTCACTATAGCCTCTACCCTTTAGGCTCAAGTGGTCCTCCCACCTTAGGGCCCCAAATAGCTGGGACTACAGGCACATGCCACCATGCCTGGCTAATTTTTGGTTTTTGATGCCTTTTGTTTTTTTTTGTAGATGTGGAGTTTTTTTATATATTGCCCAGGCTGGTCTCGAACTCCTATACTCAAGGACTCAAGCAGTCTGCCTGCCTTGGCCTCCCAAGTGCTGGGATTATAGGCATGAGCCACTATGCCTAGCCTAGCAGGAATTTTTTTTTTTAATTGAGATGGAGTCTCGCTCTGTTGCTCAGGCTTTAGTGCAGTGGCACGATCTCAGCTCACTGCACCCTCCTCACTTGAATCCAGCTTCCTGGGTTCAAGTGATTTCTCTTGCCTCCGCCTCCCGAGTAGCTGGGACTACAGGCCTGTGCCACCACGCCCGGCTAATTTTTTCTATTTTTAGTAGAGATGAGGTTTTACCATGTTAGCTGGGATGATCTTGATCTCCTGACCTCGTGATCTGCATGCCTTGGCCTTCCAAAGTGTTGGGATTACAGGTGTGAGCCACCGCACCCGGCCCCAGCAGATATTTTTATGCCTTGTTCCTAGACTCCTGCTATTAAGGTAAGTTTGCTCTAAAGATTTAGTATCTCTCTGCCTTGCATCTTCAATGTATATATTCCATCAAGAAAGGATTAAATTAGCCTTGTTCAGATCAGGTGTATGTCTGTACCAGAGCCAGGGTATGCGGAATTAATGATGTATAGCATGCCAGGAATATACCTCTCGGGGCTGGGAGCTGTTCCCAAAGAAGGGGAAGTCAAAAGCTGGGCAGCCTTCCTAGGAGGTGTCTAGAACATCTCACTCTTTGGTAGCTTAACCAGTGCTTTTCCTGTCTCCTCTTTCCCTTTACTTCCCTCCCCACTAGTAGAGTTAACCCTGCTATCCCATCTATTGATGCAGTTTTTCCAGTGGGAGAAAATCCAAAAGTAAGTTGAGGTACCATATTCCAGAGGCAGTGCCACAGGGCTACTGAGTCTGGGAGATATCATGCTGCCTTCTGGTTCCATTGTGATTCTTTCTTGGTATTTTACAACCTAAATTTAAGTCCTGCCAACTTGCCATCTGCATGCTTGAGGGAAACGAAGAGGAAATAAAGAGAAAATGTATTTAAAGGGAAAGACAGAGGTACTTACTACATACCAGTGACTATTAAGAAAATAAATGGTGGCTACAATTCTTAATTTTGCATCTGAGGACAAAGCCCTAACCTGTTTCACTTCAGATTACATATTTCTGTTCCCTTCTACTAGTATCCTGGCTTATCAGGGTTCTATTCCTAGCAAGGTTTCTGTTCCTAGCAAGCTAACTCAGTCCTTCATTCCTGAAAGGGTCTGAGGTTTGTTAGTTCCAGCTGTATAGAATTGTGATAGTCTTTCACTCACATTAACACTGTGCACAGCAGTGCCGGAGAATACTCCATGAGATTTCCTCGAGTTCTTTTCTCATGGTCTTCCTAGCCCCAGATGTGTAGTAGCAACCTGTCTTCTCCTTGATGGTCAGGAGCAGTCACCTCAGTCAATTCTGTAGCCTTCATTTTTGCTTGTTTTTCTGTTGTAATGAGGAAATAAAACTCTGCTTTCAATGAAGTGAAACAGTTATTTTGTTTCTTGGTATAAGTATTTCATTCTTGGGTACTAAATAAAACTTCTAGATCAATAGACTCCAGAGTTCTTGAGACAAGAAGCAGAACTTTGAGAGCAGATAAAATATACCACCTCCACCATCACCACAAGGTTCCCACATCCAGTGTGTTCTGGAGTTGGGAGGATGGGAGACATCATATATTAGTCAGTGGTTCAGAGCTTATTTTATATACTGTAGGATAGCACCCCAATTTCAGAAGGTTTTAGGTGGCGCAACAACTTGCATGTCAAGCTTCCAAAATGCCATTACCTTCTGTGAAGACAGCTGTGTCTGGATAAGACTAGTGAGGCCCTTGGACATCTGCCTATCACCATTTAAAGTGAGTTCCTCGATCAGAGGCCATGTGAGTGTGATTTATATGAAGCATTCACTTAATCTTGAATGGTGGTGCTAGCAGAGACAAATTCAGAATTGGTGTTTCTCACAGTGAAAACCAGCCATCACCATTTCTGTAATGCAAAGGGCTTGATATAATTTGCCTGCTAAAAGGTAGTCTCTGTGAGGGACTCAGGCAAATAAATGGGTTCTCAACAGTAGTGACAGTGACGTCCGTCTTGATGAGTTTGTGCAAAGGAGCCCTTGCATAACTGCTTCTCCTTCCACCTGGTGGTTTTCATGAACCTATTGAGCAAGGGCCAGGCTGGCCAGAGGAATATGACTTGGCCTATGATGTGGGTCATCTTATCCACCCAATTACTAAGAGTCTTTACATTTTGATTTGTTAGCAGAATTCTAGTGAACATATACATGGTACAGGAATTTTTTTAGGCTATGACCCTGTTGTGAGAGGTTCATTCAAGTAGCTTTTCTGAGAATCTCCCTATTTTTTATCTTTTGATCTTTTCAAGGTCATTGATCATGGCACAGTAAAAGGAAGGATTATAAGCTTTCCAGCTATTCTAGGAAGTGTTGACTACAGAAGTAATTAATATATTCTATAAGTTCCCAAAACTTAAGCAAGACTTTTAGCCACATCCAGTGACTATATATATTTTTGCTTATTTATTTTAGTTTTATTTATTTTTTTGAGACGGTGTCTCACTCTGTGGCCCAGGCTGGAGTGCAATGGCATGATCTCAGCTCACTGTAACCTCTGCCTCCTGGGTTCAAGTGATTCTCCTGTCTTAGCCACTATGCCTGGCTAATTTTTTGTATTTTTAGTAGAGATGGAGTTTCACCATGTTGGCCAGGCTAGTCTCAAACTCCTGACCTCAGGTGATCTGCCTGCCCTGACCTCTCAAAGTGCTGGAATTACAGGCATGAGCCACCACACCCAGCCTACTTATTTTTTGATATGGGGTCTGACCCTTGTCACCCTAGCTGGAGTGGCAAGATCTCAGCTCACTGCAATATCCTCCCAGGCTCAAGTGATCCTCCCACCTCAACCTCCCAAGTAACTGGTACTGGTGTGTACCACCATGCCCATCTAATTTTTTGTACTTTTTTTTTTTTTGGTAGAGACTGGATTTGTAGAGGCTGATCTTAAACTCCTGAGCCCAAGTGATCCACCCCTTTCAGCCTGCCAAAGTGCTGGGATTAGAGGCATGAGCCACCATGCCTTGCTGATTTTTGCTTCCTTAAGTTAGGAGTGATAATTTTGGAATAATTAAAGACTAATACAATAATACTTATATAAAACTATTTGCTCAGTCAGTGAAAGATGTAGCGTCTTATTATTTGTTTTAGCATAAGCATTTGACAATCAGGTACTTATTGAAAATCATTACACGAGTTAGTTTTTCTTGTAATTATACTTAGGTTGAATTTCTTCGCTTTCCCCATCAACATAAAGTTTCTATTTAAAATTTGCTCTATAATTAACGAAAAGTACAATATATCCTAATCTGGAATGTTTATAATTCAGAGGTCAAATTGCAAGAGCAGCACCTTCAACAGTGACTCTCCCTTACTAATCTTAGGCTTTATGTGTGGGTATCTGATAGGGACCTAACACAATGAATGGCATATAACTGGTAGTGTAAAGACTTATTTTCCAGTTGTTAGTATGTATATCACCCTTAGGCTGTTTACTAGTTGATGATGATTTTGTCACCTTTAAAGAGCAGTTTTTTTTTTTTTAAATAAACTTAGTCCAGTACAGTTGATCTTTGAACAATGTTGGGGCTAGGGAGAGTAACTCCCTGTGTAGTTGAATATCTGCATATAACTTTTGTTTCCCCCAAACTTATTACTGATAACATAAACAGTCAATTTTTACACGTCTTGTGAGTTATATGTATTATATACTGTATTCTTACAAGAAAGTTAGTTAAAAGAAAATGTCATTAAGAAAATCATAAGGAATAGAAAATATATTTACTATTCATTAAGTGGACGTGGGTCATCATAAAGATCTTCATCCTCATTTTCTTGACATTGAGTAGGCTGAAGAGGAGCAGGAAGAGAGGAGTGGTTGGTCTTGTCTCATGTGGCAGAGGCAGTAGAAACTTCACATATAAATGGACAACACAGTTCAAACCTGTGTTCCAGTTTACTATATATACATAAATAAAAGTGAACAAATTATAAGTGTGAAGCTCAATGAAATTTCTCAAAATGAACATACTTCATCATTAAAAGCAAATAAAAAGGTTAGCCACAGACTGGTAAATATACTTGCAAAACATATACATACCTGGCAAAGGATATGAACCAGAATATATAAAGAACTCTCACAATTCATTAATAAGAGGACAAAGAACCCTGCTGAAAAATGAACAAATAATTTGAACAGATATTTTACTAAGGATATGTGAATGACAAATACATACTACATAGATACAGATACATAGATGTTCAACATCACTGGCCATCAGAGAAATACAAAATGAAACCATATAATGATACCACTACACACTAACTGGAATGGCTAAAAATAAAATCTGATGATGTTACATTTGGTAAGGATATGTAGCAACTGGAAGTTTCCTCTCATTCCTGGTGAAAATGGTATAGCCATTTTAGCAAACAATCGATTAGTGTCTTGTAAATTTAAACATATTCATTAGGTACTATAAATTCCATTCCTGGGAATATGTGTAAAATAAATGAAAGCACATGTTCACAAACAGGCTAATGTTCATAGCAGCATTCAAAATGTTTTAATTTGCTTTTCATAAATAACGGTATTGAGCTTTCATTGCTTGTTTGCTATCTATATCCTTGTTTTTAAAGTAAGTGTTGACATCTTTTGTTCTTTTTAAAATCAGTTTGCTTTTCTTTTATTGTTTAAAGAATTCAGTATATTTTGGGTATCCGTCTGGTATGTATTTTACAAATAGTTTCTCTGGTTTTTGGCTTAATTTCATTTTTATAACAGTGTGTTTTGATTAGTAGAAGTTAATTTTGGTGACGTCCACTTTGCCCATTTTTTTCTTTTATGATTTTTACTTTTTATATCCTGTTAGAGAATTTTTTGCCTAACACAATGTAACAGTGATTTTGCCCTAAGTTTTTCTCTGGAAGTTTTAGTTTTAGGTTGTACATGTATGTCTGTGGTTTAGTTTGAGGTAAATTTTGTATGTGGTGTGATGTGTGAGTTGATTGAATTTGTGTGTGTGTGTGTGTGTGTGTGTGTGTGTGTGTGTGTGTGTTTCTTTTTTTGGCTTGTAGATATCCAGTTACTTCAGCACTAGTTAGTGAAAAGTTTTTCTTTCCCCCATTAAATTGCTTGACATCTTAGTCAAAAATCAATTGATGACGTTTGTGTGCATCTGTTTCTGGAATTTCTATTCTTTTCCGTTGATCTAGGTGCTTTTCCCTAGTGGCTTTTACCACTGCCACACTATCTTGATTACCATAGCTTTATAGTAAGTCTTGAAATCAGGTAATATAAGTCCTCGAATTTTGTTTTGTTTCCAAATTGATTTGACTATACTTTATTTCTTTTTCATGTAAATTTTAGAGTCATCTTGTTGATTTCCTAAAAGTAAAGTCTGCTCTAATTTTGATTGGGATTGCATTGAATCTGTAGGTAAATATGAGAAGAGCTGATTTCTTAAATATATTGCCTCCAAATTCATGAACATAGAATATCTCTCTCTTAAGTCATCTTTGGTTTATCTCATCGTTGTTATCAACGATGACCTCATTAGTGATTATCTCATCATTCATTGTTTTGTAGTTTTCAGAATACAAATCTTACACATAGTTTGTTAGAGTTACCCCTGCAGCATATCATGTGTTTTGGGTGCTATTATAAATGGTACTATATATATACACACACATACATATAATTTTTAGTTGTTTATATATATATTACATATATATAATGTTGCATATATATTACATATATATAATGTTATATATGTATAATTTTAGTTGTTTCATTGTTGATATGTAGAAACACAATTGATTTTTGTGTATTGAACTTTATATATTGCAGTCTTGATAAGTTCCCTTATTAGGGAGTTTTTTTTGATAGATTCTTTGGGGTTTTCTATATAGACAGTCATGCTGCCTGGAATCAAGGTGGTTTTACTTTTTCCATTCCATTGTATGCCTTTTATTTATTTTTTATACCTCATCGCATTACCTAGGACTTCCAGTAAATGTTAAAAACAGAAAACATTCAGTCTTTCTTCATTAAATATGATGTTAGCTATATCTGTTTTAAAGAAGCCGTTTATCAGGTTGGGTAAGTTTCATTCTATTCCTAGTTTAGTAGAGCTTTTATCATTAATAAGATGTTGAATTTTGTCAAGTGCTTTTAAAAATATCTATTGAGATTATATGGTTTTTCATCTTTATTTTATTGATAATGATAAATTATATATATTTTTTGAATATTGAACCAGCCTGGCATTTCCAAGATAAAAGCACTTGATCATGATGTAATACCCCTTTTATATGTTACCAGATTTGGTTTCCTTATATTTTGTTAAAAGGTTTTGTATCTATGTTCACAAAAAATATATGCAATTTCTAGTCTTTTCTCTTAATCTCTTTGTCTGGTTTTGATATCAGGATATTGTGTCTTATAAAAGGCTTTGTAAAGAGCTTCTTTCAATCTGGATTGAGCTGGTTACTATAAACAAGAATATATAATGTGCTACCTTTTGTGTAAGAAAAAAGGAAAATAACGCATACATATATATGCTTGACTTTACAAAAGGAAGGGGTGGTGAGAGATAATGGGACTAGAGGTTTATGGGAGGGAATGATACTTCAGAGGATACCTTTTTAAAAAAATTATGGTTTTGGCTTTTCATAGTATTTTTTTTCAGTATTCAAAATAAGGATGGAAATGGGGAAAATCCTAATCCAGTGAAACAAATGAACCTGAATGTATTTTAAATTAGAGCTATACCTCCATTGAGGGAACAAAGGGTGAATCTAAGTAATTTATTGTTAATAACATAGTATTGACTATATACCTTCAGCTTGGGCAGAGTTGAAAGAGAATGGTTGCAGGCAACTCTTGAACTCGTTATTAGGCTTACTTTTCATAGTGATATGGACAAAGCACTTTTGGGACTTTTTAGGTGTATTGGGGATTGAGTAAATGTTTTCAGGTTGTGGAAGTGAGGGTTCTCCCTGAGGAAGGAGGAACACACAAATATGGGATGGGAGAAGGCAAAATAAATTCTGTGCAGTTGGATTAGAATTGACGGTATCAGTGTGAATTCATTATGTTTTAAGCCAATGTATATGTACATGTAATTGCGTGTATGGACATACATACATAAATTTGTATGTATGTGTGTATATATGTTCACACTTTTCCTAGCTCTGTCCAACACGAAGGCTAAGAGGCAAAAAGCATACCTCTCAAATCTTGGAATTAGAATTCTCTAATACCATTCTCAACTCAAAGGAACCAGAGCTCCTCACAGAAATAGATAATTCTAGGATAGGGTAGGATACATACCAAGTGAGCCTGGATTATATTTTAATGCTAGAAAATAGAATTTTTTAAAAAAATAAGAACATGTCACAAGAAGCCTGTTGGCATTCCTCATAGCCAAATCTGTGATAATTTAATAATCAAATAAGTATAATAATAAATTATGAACCATTAGATATAAGAATAAATCCATAATGATGCTAAAAATAAGTGAATGAAGAGAGGAGAAAGGAAGACTCTTTCTTACAGTAGGACTCTGAGATGTAGAGTTGGAAAATCATTATTTTGTAGCCAGCATAGTAGATATTAGTAGGGCAAGAGTCATAACAACATCAGGGAGAAATATTGATGAGAAGCAGGATATTTTCAGTGTCTTAAAGCATCACCCCACAGACTATGTACTAATTGTAAGGGATAAAATACTGATTACACATTGGTGGCGTCCAGGAACAGTATGGGTCAGATGGTCACCATGTGACTCCAGATAGGACACCCTGAGGGAACACATCATCTCCTCTGTAGTATTCTGGCCAAGACTGCATAACCTGAATTTAATCATGAGGAAACATTTGACAAGTCCAAAATAAGGAATGTTCTACTTTAAAAAGTGGGGAGAGAACTGTGGTCCTTAAAAAAGTCAGTGTCATAAGAAACAAAGAAAGACTATGGAAGTGTTCCAAATTAAAGGAGACCTAGGAGAGGGAACCACTAACTACAGTACCTGACCCTAGACTGGATCTTTTACTGAATGGGGGAAAATATACCATGCAGAATATTATTGGATCAATTGAAAAATTAGAATTTTGGAATACAGACCATAAAGTAGATAAAAATATTGTAACGATGTTATAATTACGTTAAGTTGATCACTGTGCTTTCCTTATAAGAGAGAGTATCTCTAAAGAAATGCACATAGAAGCAAAGGAGCAAAGGGCTTGATGTATATAGTTTATTCGGATTTGCTTGAGAAAAAAAAGTATGTGTGTGTGTGTATGCAAGAAAGTGTGAGAGAGCTTTGGAGCACAAATGAAAAAGTAAAGAGGTGACATTAATAATGGCTGAATCTGGGTATGAGTGATTTTTGTGTTTTTACTAACTTTTCAGTAAGTTTGAAATTATTTTCAAACAAAATATTGAAAACATTTAAAGATATCTGCCCTTTACTTTTAGACTTTCCTCATTTATAAAGAGCTTGGTTGTTTGTCTGGAACCAGTTTGGAATGAACATTTTTGTAATATTTTCCTGTGTGTTGGTGTTATGATTCTGCAAGCCAACCATTGTTAAATATGACAGCAGTTAGTGGGAAAGAAATGAGTCATTCTGTGGATGGCCAGAGTCTACAACCTAATTATAGGGGGAACTATTTGTTTATTAAATTTATGGAAATATCAGCTATAATGTCTACTAAAGTATTTGGGGGTTATCGTTGTTATTATCTTTTGAAGAAATTTTAGAATGATTATTTTGTATCAAAAATCTGCTTGTTCCCTGATAATTTAGATTGTCCCTGATTATTTAGTTTTATAAACTAGGAAAGATTCCCATTTTTAGCCATAAGAGAGTAACTATTTATTTGTTTACTTTAAAAAAGGTTCATTGAATGCCTGCTATGTGCCAGATCTTTTTCTAGGTGTTGGAGCTGTAGCATCAAACAAAATAAAACCTTTGCCCTCACAGATTTTTACATTTTCATGGAAGGACATAGACACAGGAATAGAAGGGAAATATGCCTGTGAGAGTATCACATTGCTTATATCCAAGTAACCCTTATTTTACTCAATAATGGCCCCAAAGCATAAGAGTACTATGCCTAATTTATAAATTAAATTTTATCACCGGTATATACATGTGGGGAAAAATGTAGTGCATATAGGATTCAGTACTATCTGAGGTTTCAGGCATGTACTGGGGGTTTTGGAACCTATCCAACCTCCAACCCACACAGATAGGGGGGGGTCTACTGGAATCATCTCTTAGAAAAGCATATAGGCAGAGAATAGCAAGTATAAAGGCCCCAAGGCAGGGATGTGCCATGCCTGTAAAAGGAATGGCAAGGAAGTCAGTAGGAGATGAAGTCAGAGGTAATGGGGACCAAATTTTATAGGTTCTTTTATGTCATTAAAAAAAATTGGCTTACTCTGAGTGAGATGGGTAGCCATTGGGAGATTTTGGGAGCCCAGTGTTATATGATTTATGATTTACGTTAGGTTGTCTGGATCACTCTGGCTACTTTGGTGAGACGGGATTTGAAAGTAGGACAAGGGTAGAAGTTGGAAGGCCAATTACTAACCTATGGCAAAAATCCAAGTGGGGACAGTACAGACATTGACCAAAATAGTAACTATGCAGGTGGCAAAAAGTGGTCAGATTCTCAGTATTTTCGTAGATAAAGTCAATAGTACTTGCTGATGGACTAGAGAAGGAGGGTAAGAACTTGAACTTTAGATGTCAAGGAGAAGAGGAGGAACTAGCAAAGAAGGCTGACAAGGAGAGGTCAGAGAGATAGGATGAAACCAATAGAGTTGGCTCTGGAAGCCAAGAAAAGAATGTGTATCCAGATGTGATGTGTCATTCTAAATGCAGCAGATAAGTCAATAAAGATGAGAACTAACAGACTTTTGGATTTAACAGTATGAAGGTGATTGATGACCTTCAAGTTTCAGCGGTGTGGTTTGTAGTAAAAGTCTAATTGGAGTGTGTTAAATTTGAATGGAAGTATGCTTGCAGACAGGGAGTACATATTTGTAATGTTTTGCTGAAAAAAGAATCAAAGAAATTGGTCATCACCTAGAGGCATGCAAAGAGTCAAGAGGTTTTGTTGTTTGTTTTCTAATGATTGGAAATTTATTTGCCAGTGATTTTGCTTTATTGGAAGAAAGTGATGACGTAGGAGAGAAAAGTGGGATTTCCTAGAGCAGTAACATTGGTGTTCTAGGCATGTAACATCTAGTAGCAAAGTGGAGTTAGATTTTGATGTGAATCCTGAAATTTGGTAAAGGGGTATAGATTCAGATAGGGAGGTAAATGTCATGAGAGATTCTGGAAGTTCTCTTCCAATTGCTTGTGTAGGAATCAAGGTCAGCTATTGTAGAGTGATTTTTTTTTTTTTGCGACTTTTGAATTTTTTTTTCCTTTATGATGCATTTCATTAGATGATCTGGCAGGAGTCCTGGGAGGCCTTAGGAGAGCTATATAAAATTGCTTGTTAAATTTTTTTTTCCCCAGAAAATTTAGTTTTTATTATTATTTTGTTTAACTGGCTATTTTGTATAAAGTTTGGGAAGAAACACCACAAAATCTTTCTGGGCTATTTGGGAAAAAAATTTTCTCATTGATCTTCAAGCCGAAGAACTTTTTTTTAAAGAGACAGGGCCTTGCTTTGCCACCTAGGTTGAAGGGCAGTGGCACATTCATAGCTCATTGTGGCCTCAAACTCCTGGACTCAAGTGATCCTCCCTAGGACTACAGGTGTGTGCCATCATGCCCAGCTAATGTTTTAATTTTTTGTAGAGATGGGGTCTCACTATGTTGTCTGGGGTGGTATCAAACTGTTGTTCTCAAGTGATAGTGCTGCCTCAGCCTTCCAAAGTATTGGGATTACAGGCGTGAGCTACTGCTCCCCGCCCAAAGAGTATGATTGGTTCAAAGGGTCTTGGAATTTACCCAGCACAATTTCCATTTTATGTATTTATGTAAGAAAACCAACTCAAAAGACATAGATAGGCCAGAGAGATATAGCTAATCATCTAGCTAAGTCCGGAATTCAGGTTTCTGTGGCTTTATTAAATTTACATAGTTTAATTTTGAAATTTAGTTTTTATACATATGTGCATATACATTTAAACTTAACCCTCTGACAATGTAACTCACTTATTCTAAATTGGAAGCAAGCAGAGCATGAAGTAAAAATATGTAAAATATCAGGATCAAAATGGGAACTTTAAGTTGTGGTCTAAATTGTGACCTGTGTAAAACTTGATTCCTGAAAATTATATTATATTGCATACTATAGTTAGAATGTACTGAAATCATTTTGTAGCATTTGCTCTTGGCTGAGTTTATATTAAAATGAGAGATTGTAAATCTAGATTGATTTTATAATGTTTTAGATTTCTGATACTTTAAGATATCTGTAGATTACATTTATATTTAAAAATGGGTTTAGAGAGTCACTGGTACTCTAACTTGCTGTTTCCAGTTTTCTGGCCACCTGCTATTTTTGCTTCTGCTCCCTTTTCTCAACAGTTGCCTATATTTGGTCAAGACTGGTAAAATCAAGTAATGAGCATCCATATACATACAAAGTACACATGAAACAATAAAAAAATAGCAAACAACTCAGGAGGAACATGTGTAAAATATATGAATAGACATTTCATACAAGAGGAAATACGAGGTAGTCAATAAACATGAAGAAATGCTCAGCATCATTAATTAACAAGGAAGTACAAATAAAGACCACAATTAGATACCATGCTATACTCCCAAATTAAGAAATTGGTATTCCTACATGTTGGAGAGGCTGTAGATGTGGTATTTGCTACTACCTGTTGCTAGTGAAGTTATAAATTGCCAAACACAGTTTAGGGGAAGTAAAAATTGGCATCATGATGAAAAATTAAACATAAGCTTATTCCCCAGTTCTTAAGCATGTACTTAAGAGAAACTCGGACACGTGGAACATGAGACACGTGTCAGAACTTTCATAACATAAATGTTCATCATAGCAAAACAAAACTTGAAGGGGAAAATAAGCTATTGACAAGAGAATGGATAATTAAATTGTGGTGTGTTTGTACAATGCAGTATTATTCTGCAGTGAAAATGAATGAACTACAACTATATGCAACAACATGGATGAGTGTTGGAAACGTTGAATGAAAAAATGAAATCCTATAAGACAGGAGAATAGAATTTGATACCATTTTTATAGAATTCAGAACCAAGCAAAATGAAACACCATATTGTTCAGGAAGATGTACATGTGATGTACTGTTTAAAAAGCAAACTAATGATAAACACAAAATACACGATTGCAGTTACAGGAGGTGAAGGGGATAATAGAGGCAGGGCATGGAATGGAGGAGGAACAAATCAGTAGAATAATACTGGTAACTTACCCTAAGGTTCTTGAATTGGCTGACAGGTATCTGGATGTTCATTCTATTATTTTGCTTTGAATTTAAAATGTTCCAAATAATTGTTATCTATAGTAATTAATATATTAAAAGATAAAGCTATAATTTGAAGTCATAATTTAGGAGACATGTCATTACTTCTGTCTAACCTCTACTGCCACCTGAATTCCTAACAGCACTCAGTATTTCACTAAGATTATCTTGTTTTAAAGCTTTCTGTCTCATTAAGTCTGTATGTATCTGCCATCTGGCAAGTGACTCAGTAAAAACTTATTGGATGAATAACTAGATCAATGATTTGAAGAAATAATTTAGGATATTTCTTAGAAACTACCCAAGAGGTAGACTTTTAAGGAGTACTTTACCTTAATCTGATTTAAAAAATAGGCAAAAGATCAGAATAGACATTTCTCAAAAGAAGACATACATATGGCAAACAAACGTGTGCTCAGCATCATTGATCATTTAAGAAATACAAATCAAAACCACAATGAGATATCATCTCATCCTGTTAAAATGGCTTTTATGCAAAAGACAGGCGATAACAAATGCTGACAAGGATGTGGAGGAAAGGGAACCCTTGTACACTGTTGATGGGAATGTAGATTAGTATAAACATTATAGAGAACAGTAAAGTTCCTAAAAACCCAAAAATAGAACTGCCATATATGATCCAGCAATCCCACTGCTAGGTTTATACCCAGAAGAAAGGAAATCAGTGTATCAAAGAGATATCTGCCCTCCCATGTTTACGGTACCACTGTTAACAGTGGCCAGGCGTGGTGGCTCACGCCTATAATCCCAGAGCTTTGGGAGGCCGAGGTGGGCGGGTCACCTGAGCTCAGGAATTCGTGTGCAGTCTGACTAACGTGGGGAAACCCCATCTCTACTGAAAACACAAAATTAGCCAGGTATGGTAGTACATGCCTGTAATCCCAGCTGTTTGGGAGGCTGAAGTAGGAGAACTGCCTGAACGCGGGAGGTGGAGGTGCAGTGAGCTGAGATTTCATCATTGTACTCCAGCCTGGGCAACAAGAGCAAAAGTCCGTCTCAAAAAACAAACAAAAAATAGGCAATATATAGATGCAAACTAAGTGTCCATCAGCAGACAAATGATAAAGAAAATGTGATACATACACATTGGAATACTATTCAGCCATAAAAAATGAGATCCTGTCACTTGCAACAACATAGATGAAACTGGAGGACATTATGTTAAGTGAAATAAGCCAAGTGGAGAAAGACAAACTTTGCATGTCGTCACTTTTTTGCGGGAGCTAAAAATTAAAACAGTTGAACTCATAGAGAATAGAATGATGGTTACCAGAAGCTGGAAAGGGTAGTAGGTGGGGTAGGACTGGGGATGGTAATGGATACAAAAATATAGTTAGAAAGAATATATACGATCTAGTATTTGATAGCACAACAGGGTGACTACTGTTAACAATAATTTGTTGTACATTAAAAAATAAGTATAATTGGTATAAAATTAAGTATAATTGGTATAAAATATTAAGTATAAATATTGATATAAATATTAGGTATTGGTATAAATATTAAGTATACTTAAAAATTAAGTATAATTGGTATAAAATTAAGTATAATTGGTATAAAAAAGTATAATTGGTATAAAAAATGAGTATAGTATTACACAAAGATATAATAGATGCTTGAGATGATGCACACCCCATTTACCCTGATGTGATTATTACACATTGTATGCCTGTATAAGAACATCTCATGTATCCCATAAATCTATGTATTGACTATGTACAGGTAAAAATTAAAAATTAAAAAAAAAATTTAAGGAATGATTTTTCTTGTACTTCTCGCTGGGTTCCTGTAATATAAGAACCAGCCAGATAATGAGATAGACAGCAAAACTAGGTTATCATTAGTTAGGTTTTTGAATAATTATCTATCTATTGAAGGCAGTATTACTAATTTTGTTTGAACTGTAATAATATGATTAGAGTTTAACAAATAAAGTTATGTGACAAAACACATAGCTCATCTGAAAAGCAGAATGTCATTAAAGATGATGCTATTCTTTGGTATGATATTTTAGAGTTAGAAGGCTCATAGGAATTAGTCCAGTCTCCTCATTTTTGAATTAAAGAGCTTTAGGATAAAAAATGTGTTTGACTAGACCATAGAACTTGTTGAGAGCAGTTACTAGAGGCCTGGAAACTATATCTCGTAATTCATGTGCTAATGTTTTCATATTAAAATATTGACTGGTAAATGAAAGGAAACATCTAAATATCCTATATAGGACACCATGAATAACTTGAAACTAGAATATGATCTTTGAATGAGGCAACAATTTTTAAAATTTTAATTTAGAACAAATCAACTCAGCTCTATACCACATTTATCTTGAGATGCATGACAAATACACCTAGAGAAATAGCATGAATTTTTTTTCCAAGAAAAGAGGGAGTGTGTGCATGTTCTCACTCGTAAGTGGGTGTTGAACAATGAGAACACATGGACACAGGGAAGGGAATATCACACATCGGGGCCTGTTGTGGTGTGGGGGTCCAGGTGAGGGATAGCAGGGGGTGGGGGGATGGGGAGGGTTAGCAGAGGATGGGGGGATAGGGGAGGGATAGCAGGGGGTGGGGGGATATGAGAGGGATAGCAGGGGGTAGGGGGTTAGGGGAGGGATAGCATTAGGAGAAATACCGAATATAGATGACAGGTTGATGGGTGCAGCAAACCACCATGGCACGTGTATACCTATGTAACAAACCTGCACGTTCTGCACATGTACCCTAGAACTTAAAGTATAATAACAATAATGATAATAATAAAAGAGATATAGGAAAAAAAAAAGAAAAGAGGCAGTGTGGTCTATGATATACAAATGAGTACTGGACCAGAAGTGGTAAGGGTTGAGTTCTGAATCTAGATCTAACACTAAATAGCTGTGTTGTCATTTATTCTTTGCATAACTTCTCCAGGTCAAAGTTTTCTCATCAGTAAAATGAAGAAGCTGAATCAGATGATCTGTAGAGACCAGCTTTAAATAACTATATTTTTCATGGATTTTTAATAGCAAATTTAATCTATCTTAAATAAAGTGCTATATGTTCCACTATTAAATAAGCAAGACAACAAGTAAGGAGGTAAAGAGAGAATCAGTAAAAAATGAATGACTCATAATACTGAGTCAGTTTATATTCTGAACATAAACTGAGTTTTTTCTTTTCTTCATTACAGGTATAATACTTCACTTCTGCTTCAGGAAGAAAGTGCCTGCCATTCTTATCATTTCTCCGCAGGTTTGTGCCAGCCCAGAACAGAGAATCAGATCAGTTTTAGGATTGTGTTATTTGTTGAAAAAGGAGCCAGGAACAGAATTGTGATTGTTTTTGCTGCATTATTGTGCAGCAGCAAGACCACTGACTTGTGATTCAGGAGTTGAGTTTCAATCCTCCTTTACCATTGCTGACTGGTAAGCTTGGGCAGGCCTTCTTTCTTTATTGGCTCTTAATTTTCTGCACTCAAACAGGGCTACATTAGAATAAGTTATCTTCAGTTTCAATTTTGGCTTTAAATCAATATTACTTTCCTTGTAGGTACCTACAGTTGATAAAAGTCATATTTTTAAAGCATCATTTCCTCTTATTTTTTCCTGGAAAAATCTAGTTGTTTATAAAGCATATGCTTTGGAACTCTTTAATCCATTGTATTATAGGTACTTTGAGTGACTGGTTTAAGTTATAAACTATCTTGTGAAGCCCTTGAGAGGACTGTGGCTACCCTTAGTTTTAATGTTTTACTTTGCTTTGTTGTTATTAAAAAGTTTATTTTTTACATGAGTTATTAGTTTTTCAGTAATCTTCTTCAGCTTTAGAAAGGGCACCTTTTTCATCATGTTGGTTCTCTGTTGATTGCAAGTAACCAAATTATTTTAACCAAAAAAGGGAAGACTTTTGGGATTGTCCCAGGAGATGTCACAGGATCCAAGAACAGAAGTGCAGCTGGACTGCACAATAAGAACCCAGGACCAAACACAATCAGATTTCCTACAGAGTCTCAGCAGAGTTTCTCCTCTCTCCTCTCTGCATGTCCATCTCATTCTTCTCTCTCTTTGGGAACTGGCTGTCATCATATTTCTGTCCTTTGTGAGGGGAAGCCTGCTTGCCACTGCCTCCCAAGCATAATACCTTATAATCCATACTCCCAAAGAAAGGCTAACTCCTAAGTACTCAATACTGATTTCCCAGAACAGACTCTGATTCCTCAGTCAGATACCTTTAGATAAATTGTGTCTTAGGGCATGGTAATTTAAAAGCTTTGTGTTGGCTTTCTTTGTTTTAAAGCCTGTTCTCTGAAACGTGTCTCTAAAATGCGGATAACTAATAATAGGGTGTAGTAGTACTCCTTCCATGTGTGCAGTAGTCTCCCCATATCAAAAAGGCCCCCAGTGGAAGCTGGAAACCACAGATAGTAGGGAACCCTATGTATACTATGTTTTTTCTTATACATACTTACCTGTAGCAAAGTATAATTTAACATTAGGCACGATAAGAGATTAATAACTACTAATAAAATAGAACAATTATAATAGCAAATACTACAATGAAAGTTATGTGAATGTGGTTTCTATCAAAATACCTTATTGTATATAATATTTTTGGAGTGTGAGTAACTGGAACCGTGGAGGGTGAAACCATAGATAAAGGGAGAATATTGTAATACTTGAAAGATTTATCCATGTTATTGCATTCATCTATGTTACCTAGCATTAAAAAGGATAAAGCATCTGATCCTTTTAATGCCGAGCAGTATTTCAGTGTTTGGATAGTCCATAGTTTGTATATCCCTTCACCAGTTGATGGACATTTATTTGACTATTATGAATAAAATGGTACAGTACAATAAGATATTTTGAGAAACGAAAGCTTTTTTGACTTTTTGAGAAAAAAAGATTTGAATATAAGAGACATACCATTAGGTACCTAGCTTAGCTGCCAACTATGATTTTGGATAAATTACTTTTTCTCTGTGCACCTTAATTTATTCAGATCCTACCATTGCCACATAGTAGCTTTGTGACCTTAATTTCTGGACGTCCATTTCCTCATCTTAAAAAAGAAGTGGATGATAGTGGTAGCTCATGGTGTTGTTATGAAGAATTAATATATGTGTTCAAACAGTTGTTGGCACATCGTTATTATCATTATCATCATCAATTTTTGAAATCAGCAGGTTGGATTATATGACTGCAGAGGTCCCAGCTCACTAAAAAATCTGTGGTCCTAAGATTTTCTGATATGGACTAATATCTTTTTTCTTAATAAAGACCTTTGGGCATCTGCTTGAGTCCTTAATGGAGGCTAATTTTGGTATTACTGATAGAAGTTACTTTGAATTAAGTATATATATGTTATCTGTTGCCACATATATTACTTTGTTAGGGCTGCTATAACAAAGTATCAAAAACTGTGTGGCTTAAATGACAGGAATTTATGGTCTCTCAGTCTGTATGCTGGAAGTCTGGAGTCAGTGTTGCAGGGTTGGTTCCTTCTGAGGCTAGTGAGGGAAGGAATTGTTCCAGTCCTGTTTTCTTGGCTTATAGGTGGCCGTCTTCTACCTGTGTCTGTTTGTATGGTCTTCCTTCTATGCATGTCTCTTGTGTCCAGATTTCTGAGGCCCACCTGATGGCCTCATTTTAACTTGATTACCTCTGTAAAGGCCCTAGCTTCAAATAAGGTCACATTTTGAGGCACTGGCGGTAAGGATTTCAACATATGAATTTTGGGGGGAAGAGTTCAAACTATTGCCCTATATAACAAATTACCCCAAAATTTCTCAGATTAAAACTGCAAACATGATCTATTTTTGTTGATCAAGAATCTGAGTTCAGCTTAACTGAGTCCTCTGGCTCAGTGTCTCTCACAAAGCTGCACTCAACATGTCTGCTAGGCCTGTGGTGTCATATGAAGGTCCTGGGGGAGGATCTGCTTCCAGTTCAATCATGTAATTATAGGCAGCACTTAGTTCTTCACTGGTTGTTGAACCAAGGGACCCAGTTTCTTGTGTGGGCTGTTTTTGAGAAGCCAACTTCAGTTCCTTGACACATGAGATTTTTTTGTAGGGCAGTTCACAACTTGGCATCAGCTTCCATTAGTGCAAGCTAACAAGAGAGGGTGAGCAAGATGAAAGGCCCAGTATTTTTGTAATATAGTCTTGAAAATGGCATGCCTTCACTTTTTCCATATTCTGTTTATTAGGAGTGATTCACTAGGTCCAGCCAACATTCAAGGAAAGAGGATTACACAAGGTTGTGAACACTGGAGGGTAGGGTCATTGGAAACCACTTCTGAGGCTGACTGCTAGTATGTAGGAATGAAGAAAGAAGAAAATACATTAAGTGGAAAAATTAAGAAAATATTTAATATTAATCAGAAAGCTTATCTTAAACCTCAGAGATATAGCTCTTGTATGTTATTAGGTTTATAAACAGAAAGTACCCCACCTTTATTAAAAAAAAAAAGGATAAATGTAACTTTTATCTCTGTTTCCTTTTCTTTTCTTTTTTTTTTTTAAGCAAAGGAGAGTTTATTCTGTTTACTTTCATCAGAATCAGTTATGTTTTGGTCCTGTGTAAACTTCTTCAGGCGGCACATGACTTTTCACTTTGCTAAGTTATTAACATATTTCTCATAAAGTATGCAGAGGTCTAATCTCATTTCCCTAGAAAATTTTAAGAGTAAAAGGTCTGAGGTTATTAAGATTGCCTTAATTGTATCAACTTTTTTTGTGATCATTTTTAACAACTAAGGTATTATAAAGTATTAGGAATTATCTGCCATTTGTGAGGGTATTTAGTACACCAAACTAGCCAAGGATAGTTACTCAATTACAGTTGCTTTTCCAGAACATAGTAGTACAGTCTTAAATACCATATCATTCAGCTAGCAGCTCTTATCATTTAACTGATGGAAAAATATGTGGGGTTTTAGTCAGGGTTATCCAGAGACAGGCTATTGATTGGATATGTATTTAGATGGTGTTATATATGAGAAAGAATTTTTTAGGAGAATTGGCTTAGTCGATTATGGAGACTGAGAACTCTCACTATAGGCTGTCTGGAAGCTGGAGAACCATGGAAGTTGGTATCATGACTCAGTCCAAGTCCAAAGGCCTCAGAACCAAGAAGTTACAGCTTTGGAGCTGTAACTCTCAGTCCAAGGTGGAGTCAGACATGGAGGAGAGAGAGGGGTTGGTGCTAGTCCCAGAATCCAAAGGCTAGAGAACCAGGAGCTCCGATGTTCAAGGACAGAAGAAAGGCATCCTGGCGCTAGAAAAGAGAGCAAATTCACCTTTCTTCTGCCTTTTTGTTACATCTGGGTCCCCAGCTGATTTGATGGTGCCCACTCACATTGAGGACAGATCTTCCTCACTCAGTCCACAGACTCAGATGCTAATCTCCTTGGAAACACCTTCACAGACACACCTGGGACACCCCAATCATTCAAATCAAATTACACACCACCTGATTTTGTCTTTCAGCAGAAAGGGGATGAGCTCAGTGCCTGCTGAAGAATTGAGAATAAATGATGCTTTACCAGCTATCTGGCTGTTAGTCTCGCATTGCCATGAGAAAATACCTGAGACTGGGTGATTTATAAAGAGGTTTAATTGACTAACCAATCTGCAAGGCTGGGGAGCCCTCAGGAGATTTACAGTCATGGTGGAAGGCACATCTTCACAGGGCAGCAGGAGAGAGGATGAATGCCAGCAAGGGAAATGCCACTCATAAAACCAGATCCCATGAGACACTCATTATCACAAGAACAGCATGGGGAAAACCTCCCCCATGATCCAGTTACTTCCTGGCCCCGCCCTTGACATGTGGGGATTATGGGGATTACAATTCAAGGCGAAATTTGGGTGGGGACACAGAGCCAAACCATTTCACTGAATTTCCCTTAATCCAGTAATGCTGACACCCCAAATCTACCACCATCATACTTGAATACTAATTTTATGGGTTCTTTTTGTAATTCTTGTTATGGAAGGTGGTATAGTTGTGTTTCTGGAAGTGAAATTTCACCTAGATGTCATTATCTATAGGAGTTCATCTATAAGGGGTGTGTATGTGTGTGTGTGTGTGTGCGTGCGCACGCATGTAACATATGGAATAACATTTCTTTCGTACATTTAATCTAAGAACTCAAGTTCTTTGACTTGTTAGCAGAAATCATACATAAATTTAAGACTTTCTTTTGATATAGTGGACTGGGGAAGGCATTCTTATTTTTTAACAAATGCTAATTTTTTTCTTAGAAAAAACTCTGTTGAATTGATTATGGCAGAGGGGAAGGTATAAGCTTTAGCTCTTAGGATGCTGTTACCAGGATACTGAGCTGAGTTTTGTTTTATAATATACCTTCTTTTTATTAGGAAAACTTATGGAACTGGATAGATATATGACTAGATTTTAGGTTTTCTATGCTTTGAGGAAAATAATGTTGCAGATTTTATGGTTTAGAAAAACATCACCCAGAAATGAAAGTCTGTGTCAAATGTATTAGAAAGAAAACATGTGCTCTCTCCCTCTTTCTCGTCCTTTTTCTTTCTCTCTTTCATTGCTTTTTTTTTTCTGTCTTTTGCTGTTTCTTTTTTTCTTTCTCCTTTTCTCTCTTTTCCTTAAAAAAGAAAACACGTGTTGAGAGTTTAAAAAGCTTGAAGGGAATTCAGGAAAATGTAAATGAGCAAAGATACTTAATGTGATGTTTAAATTGCAAAGTATAAAAAGTTTTTATAATCAGAAAAAAAGTAAGTAGCAAAATAAAATTGTATTACTAGAGATTCAGGATTTTAAATTTTAATTCAATTTTCGTTCTTTTGAAAAAGTGATGTTCAAAATCTAAGACTTAGAAACACTAATCTTTTTAATCACCACTCTATCTACTGTTGTGAAACATTTTTTTCCTTTTCTGTAGACTTTGCATTTACGAAACACAGCCTGATGTTTTTATGCCCACATCACATTGAATTTATTTTGAACCCTTAGTATCCCTTACTTAGCACTTGTTTTGGGGACAAATTATACATTGATCTTTATCAACAGTGTGATTAAAAAATATATAAGATTGTATTAAAAACAGATATGAAAGTGAAAAAACTGCAGTGTAATATGTGTTTTGGTTAAGATCTCAAACTTAATCATATTTTCTAGTTTAAATCATATTATTGCTTATAGCTCTTTATCCCAGGACAGATTTTCTAACCTCTTTTTACTTCCTTCTCTATAAAATGGATTTATTAGTAGTACTTAGAAGTATCAAAGTATTAAATGTGATAATGCTTATAAAGTACTTAATACTGTGCCTGGCACATAGTATTGGCTGCTATTTGTTGTTAATAAGTATCGAACTTAGTCATTTTTACTTTGGGATTTTTGAGATTGAAATATAAACAAAATCATGTCAACAGCTAATGGTTATATGTATATATCCCTTGGTATTTAGTTGATTGGTTACATATTTTATTAGCATACTGATGTAATTTTTGCACTTATATTAGTGAAAAGCCAAGAAGTGATGTTTATTTTTGAAAAATAGAATAGCGTTTGCATAGAAGGATATAAGTTTAAAGGCATCACTTAAATTATTGACTTACAAAGAAAGGAGAGGAAAAGGAAATAGAGGAAATAAGTGTGTTCTTTTTGCTTAGGTCAGAGGTGATAGTTTGTAGTCAATAAGTTATTAAAAATTGCAAGCACTAGAATGTCAGGTTTTCATTTTCATCTTAAACTTTGTTAACCACTAGACACCCTCTTGTCATTTTCTTTTGTTTTTACATAGGATAAGAAGTGGGGAGAAGGAATACCATTCATTGTCTTATAAACGTCAAGTCATTCCCTGTGGTCATGTCATGTGAGTGTCCCTTGTGGGTACCTCGATTTTATGAAGATCTCTACTAAAAAGCATCTTTACATGGATTAATCTGGTTGTGAGATGAATGAGGCCCCTTGATAACATCCTAAGAAACCCAAAGCCCTTCTCCTTTTAGAAAAAGAATGTATGCCTAAGTTAAGTGAAATATAGAATTTGAAAGTGTTATATAAGTGATATAGAAGGAAGACAGACAATTTACTTTAAATATGAAATACAGAGTCCGAAGCTGCTTATTATCTTCTTTGTGTGTATTGAGAGAAGAATCTCAAAAAGCCTAGCTGAGGATCATATTTTGAAAGTAAAGATTCAATATTTTTTGATTGAATGAAGGATTTTTCTGTGAATATGTCTATATTCCGGATTGAAATGTGAGTTAAAGAATTACCAGATTTCAAAACATAGGGAAGGGAGTACAGGTTCTTTTTGATCTTTGCTTGCTTTTTAAAACTTAACTGCTTTGTGTTTTCTTAAAAAAACTAGGATATTTTGATTCTTTCCTCCTCTAAATAGCTGAAATTATTTATAATGATCTTTTTTTCCCTCCCTTCTTCCTACCATCATTTCTTCTCTTCCGCTTAATTTTTGAACTTTCAGCTTGGTTCTCTTATTTAGTCATACTGTATGTTTTGTAGGAAGCAAATCATGTATCATGTGTTAATGATGCAAGAATTGTTTTTTTCCTTAACATTATCTCTAGCTGTTTCTAACCTCTGTAAATACCTAGTCCAAAACAAGTTTCAAAAAGCCCCATAGGAATGCATTTTTGTAGTCATCTCTGAACCAGACATCGTTTAAAATTAAAACTTTTTGAGATGAGATTTGGTTTATTTTTTTTAAAAACATTTGCCTTCTTCCAACATCAGTAGATAATCCTAATGCTTTGCTGTTTCTGAGTGATGAGTGGACATTTAAGAATAAGGCTTCCTTTTGTGGTGAGGAGTTAATTGAAGCCTTTACAGAATTTTATCAAAAAGCAGACTATCCCTCATGAAAAAACACCTCATGGTTTGTTTTTCTGGAGGCCCTACTATAGAATTAAATAGTCTAGGAGATTAGGTTTTTTAAAAATACAGGTTTATCCTTATTTTCCTATTTTTTGGATCATACATTTTTATGTTTTTTATTTCCTTTACCTATTAAAGAGTGGCCCTGTTGAAGGAATTCAGTTTTATAATGTTATGGATATGTTTGAAATCTATCACTGTTACCAGAATAATAGCTAATGATTATTAAAAACAACAATATTAATAGCAGCTAACATTGACTGTTTCCCAGGATTTTTAAAAACACATATTACATCATTTATTTTTCTTATAATCCTATGAGGTAGATTCTATTATTATTATTCTAATTTTATACTGTTGAACAGGAGAAGTAACTGACCCAAGTTCACAGGATTAGGAATGGTAGGGCCTGAATTCATACCTAGATGTCTGGCTCCAGAGCCCATGCATTGGACTGCTGTCCTATCCTGCCTCTCTAATACACAAAGACCTCACTAAGTTCTTTTTCTACCCTAAAAGGACATAAGGCATTTTTATTATGTTTGAATTTTTATTTAAAGCTGATAGACTGTGAGTATTCATTAATGTTGAACACAGGTTTCAAACATTTTATTCTATTACTGATAAAAGTAAGAAAATGCACACTAATGAAAAAAAAGTTTGGACCAGAAATGATTTGTTCTATCTTCTCAAGTGACTCTGTATAAGGTTAGCATCCTATTTTGGGAAGAATATATTGATTAGTAATTGAATCCCAGGCTTTGCTATGTCCTAATCATATTTTTGGTATTTAGTATGCTAATTTAACTCATTTGTTTCTTTGGAAGTTTGCATCTGTATCTACATAGATGTCCATATTTGCCTTTCCACCCCACCCCTGAAGGTTGTTTTGAAGATAGTTTTTCTGGTGACAGATACTGTAAAAAGCAGTACAGGAAGTACAGCCAAGCTTCCGAGGAACTGAGTATTTTTAGGTGCCTCTTCTTTTTATGTAGTTGCCTGTATTCTTTGTTTTTGTTTTGTTTTGCTAAATGGTCTCTACTTTCTTATTAGTGTACAGTGGTCAATTGTGAGTGTTAAGTTCAGCTAGCCTATAGTTCCCATTAGATTAATATCTCATAATATTCTAAATTCTAACTTGCTACGGAAGAGAACCCATTTATGTCACAACATGATGTCTAACACTGTTCAGTCTGCTGTTGTTGGAAGAGCCTAGTTAGGTGTTCACAATAAAGCTCCTTTTCAGTGAGCTAGGAAAGGGCAGGTTTTCTAAGAAGGGTATATGTGCAAGAAGAAAATAAGTACGTTTAGTATTTAAATAAATAATTCTAGTAATACCCAAAGAAAAAATGTTGAGGATTTTAAGTTTTGATATATAAGTTTTTAATTTGAGTTAGCTCTTTGCTTTTTCTTGCCTGCATGGATGTTGGGATTTTGTGGAAGACTTGTTTTCATAGCCCTTAGTTTATAAGTCTGAAATGGGAATACATTTTAAGTCTAATTTAATAGTGGAAAATGGTGTGTGAACCTATATGAATGAATTTTTCAGTCATATCTTACATTAGAGCTGTATTTTGAAGAAACATAGGTTTATAAAAATCTTGTTTTCTCTGAAGCATATTTCTGCAAAAAATGTGTGGTGACCATAGCCATCTTTCTTTCTTTAGTTTCATTGTACTCCTCATTGTTTGCATGCTTTGCCTAAGGCCTGAGTCTCAGGGTGGTTGGACCTTTTAAGTATAAAATAAAAGTACCTACTACATAATTAATAGGAAATAACATCTGTGAGACTGTATAAGGTATATGCAAATAACAGATATTTGTA
Organism: Cheracebus regulus; assembly: GCA_963574635.1. Taxonomy (NCBI): domain Eukaryota; kingdom Metazoa; phylum Chordata; class Mammalia; order Primates; family Pitheciidae; genus Cheracebus; species Cheracebus regulus. The sequence goes on along the minus strand of CAUYQU010048907.1, from coordinate 25,687 downwards.
AAAATACAATTTGCTCCTTTACTGTCTGTTGACCTTGGTGAGACATTCTAATGGAAACTGTGAAACAACATGGTTTAAGACAAGATTTGTGCAGTACATCCACACATTATCATCTTTGGTACCATGGGAAAATTATGTGGTTTTATTCTTAAAGTATTGGTGACATGCATTTGTTTATGGAAGAAAAAGAGACTAGATTCGTAATTCTGTGTATTCTTTTGTGTATTCTCAGAACCTGATTAGAGTGGTAACCATTCTAAGATTTAACAGTTAGCACTTTGTAGACTAAGAGGAAGTTGTTATTTCTGCTCTATCAAGACTACTAGATATCTAGGCTGAGTGTGGTGGCTCACACCTGTAATCCCAGCACTTTGGGAGGCTGAGGCAGGTGAATCACTTGAGGTCAGGAGTTCGAGACCAGCCTGACCAACATGTCAAAACCCTGTCTCTACTAAAAAAACTACAAAAATTAGCAGGGTATGGTGATGGACACCTGTCATCCCAGCTATTGAGGAGGCTGAGGAAGGAGAATTGCTTGAACCTGGGAGGCAGAGATTATAGTGAACCGAGATTGAGCCACACTCCAGCCTGGGCAACAGAGTGAGACTACATCTCAAAGAAGAATACTAGAAATCTGAAAACAAGTGTAGACTGCCCAGTGATTTAATCTCCCCCTTACCTTTTTAAACCCAGTTTTGTATTTTGAAAAATTTAAACATGCAGAAATGTTTAATGAACAATATAGTGAACATCCAAACACCTTCAACTTTAATTCAGTAGTTACCGACATTTTGTCACATACATTCTTGTGGAGCATGTACATTTCAGAGAAGGGGTGTGGCATTCCTGAACCATTTAAAAGTAATTTCAGACCTTATGATATTTCACTCATAAAAACTTCATACTTTAGTATGCATCTCCTAGAAATAAGGACATTGTTTACATGACCACTGTATTAATTACCATATGTAAAAAATAATAGTAATTCTATGTTAAATTTAGTCCATATCTTAATTCTCCAGTTGTCATCAAAACTTCCTTTATGGCTTTTTTCAAACAACAGTCTAGTTAAGGTCCACATATTGCATTTGTTTATGTCTCTTTATTCTTTACAAAATGTAGATTAGTTTCCCTTATCCTGTTTCTCTGTCACTCTTCCTCTCTTTTTTCTTTCCCTCTTCCTTTCTTTTTTAATAATACTGACTTTTTGAAGAGTCCAGACCAACTTTCTTATAAAAATTCACATTCTCTATTTGTTTCTTCCTGGGTCTGCCTAGTGAAGTCAGAAAGTATTCCTGTTATGGGAGCAAGAAACCACGAGATACTTTTTTAAAAACTTCCCAGGGCATTAGATAGTGACTAGAAGTAGTTATTACTTGGCTGGAAGTTAACAAGTGAGAATAATTAAGAGAGATTTCTTTCAGACTAATAGAGCAGAAATTGGAAATAGAATACGAAAAGAGAGGTTAAAGGAAATGCATATGGTGCTGAGGCATGATACTAGGTGAGTTACTTAATAAAGAGGGAAGAGACTTGGAAATCACAGTCCTCAACACCGACAGGGTTAGATGTCCATTCTGTGCTATGTAAGTAGTTGAATGAATGAAGAAACACCTTTAGATTTTCTCTTCTCAGCTTAACTGCTACCAGAAAAGCAAAGGAGGTTGTGAGCATTAAACCTTTCGTAAGTATGTAAGGAAGTTTTCCGTGGAAGTGCACATGTATTATTAGTATAATGTACTGCTTCTTGCGTATTTTCAAGAACAAATTTGGAGCCATGATCTTATACTTTGGCTATATCTTTGCGCTTTATAATGATTGTGTAGGTACTATAGTTGGAAGGTAATGATAAGAAAAGTTTCAGAATCAGAGGATTTTAGGTTTAAATCCTGTTCTACCACATACTAGCTAAGCAACCTTGTTCAAGTATACCTTTCCTCTGTCTGTTTCCTCTTTTGTGATGATGAAACCACATTGTGTAGGGAAAAGAGCAGAGGATTGGGTATAAAGCAGACAGACCTGTTTCTAAAGCCTGGTTCTTCTGGTTTCTAGCATGTGACCTTGGGCTGCTTAACTTCTCTTATTCTCAGTGTTCTGTCTTGTAAAAATGGAATTGATAGTATCTACTTTATGTGATTGTTGTTAAGATTAAAGAGATAGTTCATGTAAAATGCTGAATGTGGAACCTGGCATTTGGTAGGTACTTGGCATATGTTAGCTTTCTTTTCACAGCATTGTTGTGAGAATCAAGTTAGATGGTCAACTAGATGTGAAATGCCTTTGGAAAGAATAAAGTCCTAAACAGAAAACTTAGCCAATGCCTAGGAAACAGAATATGAATATAATGCGATGTCCATATTTCTATTCATTTTACATTGTAGAAATCTCTGCAATGATAGTATCCTAAAAAATATTGTAAATGCTAGAAAATAACTTTTCAGAAATCTGCTTTTTAATAAAATAGATCTAATTGTTAAGTATTAAAACGTTGCAATTAGTTATAATATTTGTATAGAAAAGAGATTCCTTTAATTTCTCTGGGCTGTGGTCTAAAATCACTGTGCCTATGTAAATGTGTATAGTTACAGCCGAAGTGCTTTCCCCATTGATACAGCTTGTAGGAATTTATTTATACAAATCCCTACATTAACAACAACAACAAAAAAAAAACTGATCACAGTTTTTACAGTTTGGCATTAGGGGAAAATAATATCTAACTTGCTATCATGGCTCATTGGAGCCTTGACCTCCTGGGCTCTATCAGTCTTCCCATCTCAGCCTCCAGAGTAGCTGGGACTATGGGTACACACTACCACACCTGGCTAATTTTTATATTTTTAGTAGAGACAGGGTTTCAGCATGTTGGCCAGGCTGGTTTCGAACTCCTGACCCCAGGTGGTCCACCTGCCTCAGTCTCCCAAATTGCTGGGATTGCAGGTGTGAGCCACCATACCTAGTCTGCAAGTTTTATTTTCATGCGTGGGACATGGTGTGTAGAACCAGCTGCTAAGAATGTTTATTAGCATTACAGTTTGATAAGAACTTTATTAAGAATCTTTTCCCCTGTAGGAGAGGCAAAGTTTCACCTCCATTCTTTTAGGGTAATAGCTGGGCCCAGAACTAAATTGCCATTAACAGGAGAAAGGCATACATGTTTATTTAATAAAAGCTTTCTATGGCATAGGAGCCTCATACATAAATGAAGACCCAAAGAAGTAGTGAGAGACAAATACTTATATATTGAATTGGACAAAGAGCAGTAACTTGCAAAAATGTGATAAGGCAGAGGGGGTTGGGCTAGGGTGGTCAAGTGGGCAAAGAAGTGGTTGGGATGATAAGAATTTGTGTAACAGGGTTGTTTGTACAGATTTCCTTTGGACTCAACTTTTTATTCTTGATGATAAGAATGCTGTTTTCTTTCCAGTATAGGAAGGACATCTTTCACATGGGAATTTCATCTCCTACTTTTAAGAAACAGCATGGTCAGAATATTCTTCTTGTACCTGCTGTTTTTTAAAATGCCTTTAAAATAGTATGCCAGAATGGCATTTTGGGGTGGCATACATATTCTTAACTCGTTTACCCCAAAAGACTATGATGATTTTCTCCTCTTTGATTATTTGTAAACCTAAAGAAACAGGGAAACTGCTTTTATAAGTTCAAAGATCTGACAGCATGAGTCCCAGCTGAATAGAAGATAGGCCGAACATTTCCTTTTTAGCTATCATTTAATGCTTTAAGCAATGTATAGAGAGTAAATTAAAGAACTCCGTTGTATATGGGATTGCTTGGCTGGTTGTGGTGGCTCCCGCATGTAATCCCAGTGCTTCAGGAGACTGAGGCAGGAGGATCTCTGGGCCGTAATTTTTGCTTATTTGCTTCTCAAGATCCAAAATAATATGTTTTATTAGTGTTGGGGTTTTTCAAGTTAACCCATTAAATTCTTTCTTACCTATATTTAGGACAAATTAAGAAATATAGGGAATGACATAGTCAAATTTTACTGGGGGAAGGCACTCTGTAGTAGTGTGTAGAATGATTTAGGGCCAAAACTGGAGGAATGGTGGTCATTAGCAGATTGTAGCAGTAAATTAGATGAGAAATGCTAAGTGATTAGGTCCTACACCAGATTGGTATGATTGGAGAAAAAAAGGTCATATTAATGATATTCCCTTAGGAAATTCTCCTTTGGGTCGTGGGACTTATAGAAAAGGAAGAAAATGAATTGAAACTATTGAGTAATCTAGGTTAACTTTCAAGTTTCTAGTGGTATGACTAGTTGGCACTGGTCCTGTTCAGCTGTGTAGGAATTATAAAAGAAGGAACAGATTTTAGGAAGAAAAATAATGTGTTAGTTCCTGAATATACTGATTTTTTGGGAAATAATTTCAAACTTGCAGAAAAGTTGCAAAAATAATATAAAGAACATCTATGTACCCTTTATTCAGATTAATCTATTGTTAACTTTTTGTCCCAAATGCTTTATTACTCACCTTTTCTCACTTTGTGCATGAATGTTTGTGTGTATATATTTGTAAATATACATGCATGCACATATTTATTCTTTTCCTTGAGCCATTTGAGAGTTATATTGAACATATTGTAGTCCTTTAGTCCTAAATTTCTTTGTGTAGATTTCTAAGAATAAGGATAATCTCTTACATTAACAGTGTAAAAACTTAAGTAGACTTAACATTCTTACATTACTTTAATCTGCCATTTTTTAAATTTTGTTATTGGACCACGTAAATGTCTTCTATAGCAGTTTTCTTCCCCTCCAGTGTTTGAATTAGTCAATGATCATGTGTTGCATTTATATTTAATGTCTTTTTAGTATCCTTTAATCTAGAATAATTCTTCAATCTTTATCTTTTATTGTATGGGCATTTTAAAAGTACATAGTCATCTTTTCTCTCCCTTTTTAGAAGTTATTTCTTGTTTGTTTCCTTATGTTTTGTTTGTTTTTGATTTTTTTATGTTTGATGTTTCCTCTTGATAACATTTCAGGTTATACATTCCTGCATGAAATATTATATAAGGATCTATAGGTACCCAGTGTTCTGCCCCTCATTTGTGACGGAAATTTTGACCGTTTCATTGTCTGATTTTTCCACTATATAGTTATTATGTGTATTAGTTTGTTCTCATGCGGCTATGAAGAAATATCTGAGACTGGGGGATTTATCAAGGAAAGAGGTTGAATTGACTCACAGTTTCACATGGCTTGGGAAGCCTCAGGAAACTTACAATCGTGGTGAAAGGGGAAGCAAACACACCTTTCTTCACATGGAGGCAGGAGAAAGAAGTGCTGAGCAAAAGGGGAAAAGTCTCTTATAAAACCATCAGATCTCTTGAGAACTCACGCACTATCATGAGAACAGCATGGAGGTAACCACCCCCATGATTCAATTACTTTGCACTGGGTCCCTCCCATGACACATGGGGATTATGGGAATATAATTCAAAATGAGATTTGGGTGGGGACACACCCAAAGCATATTGCTACATGTTCCCTGCAACTAATAAACAGTCTACTAGGAGGGAGACACTTTAAGACAGTTACAATATACAACTCCTCATAACATTCCATCCCCTATATGTAGAATCTATTGATGATACTTGCTTGAATCAATCTTTACTATTATAGTGCAAAATGATGATTTACTCTCTCTGCATTTACCAGTCATTACTCAGCGTTCTACTGTAATAGGAGCCCTTCTATTTATCTGTGTGTATTGTTGTATTTATTGTTGACTTGGATTTGTGGTTTCCTATTTTTCCCTTAATGCTTGACATATCATTACTGTCCTTAAATATTTTGGAGCTCAAATTGTCCCAGTTCTCACCAGTGGTACCTTCTTCTGCTGACTCCTGTATCTTTTTACATATCCACATCATTTTTTTAAGCAAGTCATTATCTTTACTCTTTATAATAAGTCTCATGTTATGCCTTTATTGCCCAGCACTGGAGTCAGTCATTTCTCCTAGGAGCCCTGGTTCTTCTTATTGGGTAATGATATTAGAAACCAAGATCTGGATGCTTTGGTATGTATGTTATTGCTGGGTATCTTTGCTTCTGGGCCTTATCAGAGAAAAAACTAGAAAATGTACACATGTATATACACAAATATGTGCATGTGTTTGCATATATATAAGCCCATGTAACATGGATATACATATGTGAATATGGGTATATTTTTTTCAAAATAAGGATTCACATTGATACCTCCAGTTCTCCCTTTTTCTATGGTGAGAACGTGGGCTTCCAACAATGCCAACATTTCACTCATTTGGTCTAAATGAGTACCATCTAAAATAGTTTCAGACTTGTTTCATATATATCACTAGAAACAAAAACAACATGCTATCCTGGTATGTAACCAACCTTACTGTTTTTTGGTTTATCTTTCCAATGTGTCTTTTTGTAGTGATAGATGTGTTTTCTTATTTCTACTTTTTACAAACACAAAAGATAGCATATTGCTTGTGTAAACACTTTGGAACTCAGCTGTTTACACTGGAAAATATACCCTGGAAATTATTCCATATCAGTTCATAGAGGTCATCATCATTCTTTCGTGTGTATGTACACCAGTTTATTCATCTTGTTTTCTCTGTTTGTATATCCAGTTAGTCTCTAGCATTTTACAGTTATACAGTGCTGCAATTAATACCCTTGTGCTTTTTCATACTGTTGGAGGTATATCTTCAGGATAAATGTAGGAGTGGAATTACTAGGTTGAAGTGGTAAATGCCTATGTAGTTTTGCTAGATGTTACCAAATTCCCTTCCATAGGGTTTGTACTGTTTTGTATTCCCATCAGCTATGTATGAGAGTGCCTGTTTTCCCACAGCCTTACCAAGAGAGTCTATTATCAAGCTTTTGAATTTTTGCCAGTCTGAAGGGCAAAGAAATGGTATTTTGGTATACTTAGAATGTGTATTTTCTTATTATGAGTAAAGTTTAACATCTTTTCAGGTCTGTCAGAGCCATTTATATAGGGGAGATGTCTGTCCATATCTTTTTTCATTTTTCTCTAGGAATTTTGGTATTTTTTCATTATTATTAAGCTCTTTGAATGTTGGGAACATTAGCTATTTATCTGTAATGTACAGGTATTTTCTCCCAGTTGTATCATTTGTCTTTTAACTTTGCTTTTGGTGGTTTTTACCATTCCAAGTTTTTTATATATAGATAGATCGTCAAATATACTATTGATTTTTATTATTGCCCTGGCATTTTGAGTCATAGTTATAAAACATAAGGAGTTGGAATGAATTTGCTGTGTTTAATAGGAAAGGAATGAGATGGTTATCTATACCAGTTACTCTATTTATCCATGTCTTGCAATCTTATATTGTAAAGCCTGAATGGGAAAAATTTGCTGTTTTATGTATAGAATATGTAAGTTAATTTATTGTACTTTTAACTTTTTAAACAAAATTTCAAATATCCATAAAATTAACTCATGTATCTATCACCTAGCTTTAGTAATTATCATTTCTTTTAAAACTTTCTTACCAAATGATTTAGATTATACGTTTTCAGTTATTGTGAATTATCCTTGTAAAGAGGAAGGTTTGGACTAGCCTAGTAGGCTTTGGCCAACTGGCCTCCCAGGCTCTCTTGGCTTCTTTTCAGTGGTCTTGGCACCAGACCTGACCTCTTTTATTGGCTTCTATAACTTCACCATTTCCATGAAACTGAAGTTTATAGAAAAAAGATAATAGGTCAGCAACTGGTAATGTTACCATGATGCAGTAAAATAATTCAGAAGACATGGCCGATTGATGCTTTAAAAATTTTGTCTCTTTACACACACACACACACACACACACACACACACACACGATATCAATTGATGTCTTTTTTTGTGTGTGATATATAAAATATATATGTGTTCATAGATATGTACTTTATTTTGTATATGTGTTTTTGTGCAATATATAAAATATATATTTGTCTCTTTTTCATGGTTTGTTATTAAAGTAGAGCCAGCAAACATCATTTATTAATGAGTCTAAGAAGACAGCTTATAGATGTTTGCTAGTCAGATTCTAAATGTAACACAGAAAATACTCAAAAATTCTCATTTGTTTAATGAAATTTTGTCTGTACTACAGTTATTTTGAACTGAAATTATGTTACTTTGATAACTTCCATAGAAAGTGTTTTATTAACTTAGTATATTCATTTTCAGTTTATCAAGAGTCCAGGATTAATTTGGCAGAGTGACTAGAGATCATTAGAGCTCTGGGATTTCTTCATTTAATTTTAAGGGCTTATATTCTATTTGTAACAACATTCTTGATACATTGACACCCAGTTGAAGTACTACATTAGAGTGTCAGAATAGCTTTTCCCTCCTGCCTAAATACAAACCGATCAGTCACTTGCTGCTGGTAATTATATGCGAGAATTGCAGTATTCCTCAGAAAACACTTTAGCAAAGGCAGGAAGGAAAATCAGTGAATTCTTCATCTAATGATTGTAAATCATTTGCATAAGTAAAGTCCACATTTGGTTTCTTTTTCTCATTGAGAATAGCAGTGGTAGTGATCATGGCATGACAGAGTGCTTTCTGGCAAGAAGAGGATAGAGAGGACTGGTATAATCATGGGAGGATATTGCTACATAGAACTAACTGTATTCATTATTTTTTCTCTGTCCATCTCTTGTGAACTTACTAGATGAACTGATGAAGTTACCCTTTGCTTGTGTTTTGCATTTCTTGACCTATTATCTTTGTGTAGTTCTGTTTTTAGTTTATAATGTTGCTCATCCCTTTTGTGAAATTGCAACTTGTCCACAAAAAAGATAGTTTTTTTGTACCTATCCAGAATGATAAAACATGATGTTTTTATGATTAATACCTACCCCTAAATACATGATAAGGCTCTACTTCTATGGATTAGGAACTTAAAATGTAATTTCAGTACTAAGTTTATTGTGAAACAGGTTCTTTATTAGTTTGCGGAAAATCATAGCATTCCTGATTAGAGAATAACACGGTAAGTAATTGGTTTTGTGTCACTTGCCAAAAGCATGCAACACATTGTAGGGGATGAGCAAGAAGTATGTGTGTATAATTAAAACCTTTTTTCCCCAGTTCCTGTTAATTGAGATCTGTACACTTGAAGCTTCTACTACTCTGAGGTTCTGCAGTTTTGATTATTAAAAATTTGAATGCACATATTTTTCTCTTGAGAGTCCCATGTTTAAACTGGTTTAAAGAGAGAATTCTAGATGTGGAAATAGAAACAGTAAAAATAGACTGCTAAAGATCTCAAGTCTGCAGTGAACTTGGCTTTTATTTCTGTGGAGTGTTTGTGAGTTTAACTTGGCTTGAATACTAAGTTCTTGCTGTAAAAACAAATCCTTTGGGGTTCATTTATAGGCTTCTTCTTTAGTGTGGCCAAGGAATTGGATGCTTTATTTTAATGATGAATATATACTTCGAAGCTAGTACTATGTTAGTTTATGTTTGCCTGAAAATTTTGTGATGATGGGCTTTAGATCAAATTTAATTCTGTTTCAGGAATAATACTCAATCTTAAATGCTTTATTTTTAAAATTGTGGAATATATGCTACCTAAAAATGACCATTTTAACAGTATTTAAGTGTACAATTCAGTGGCATTATGTATGTGTAGGATGTTGTGTAACCATCACCCCTCTCTATTTTTTGAACTTTTTCATCATACCAGACAGAAGCTCTGTACCCATTAGGTAGTAACTCCCATTCTCCTCTCTCCTGGCTCCTAGTCACCTCTATTCTGTTTTCTGTCTCTATGAATTTGCCTGTTCTAGATATCTTGTATTAAGTATGATCATGCAATATTTGTCATTTTGAGTCTGGCTTTTTTCACTTAGTGTAATCTTTTCAAGGTTGATGTATGTTGTTGCGTATATCAGAATTTCATTTCTTTTATGGCAGAATAATATTCTGCTGTGTGTGTATACCACCTTCTATATGTTCATTCATCTGTTTACAACACCTGAGTTAACACCTTTCGCTACTGTGAAAATTGCTGTTAAGAACATTGGCATAAAAAATTCTGTTTGAGTCACTGTTTTCAGTTCATTTGAAAATTGCTGGGTTGTATGGTAACTCTTTGTTTAACTTTTTGAGGAACTACTAAATTTGTTTTCCACGATGGTTACACCATTTTGCATTTTTCTAGCAATACATGAGGGTTCCAATTTCTGTACATTCTCACTAGCACTTGTTGTTTTCCACATTTTGGGAAAGTAGTCATCTAATAGGTGTTAAGTGATGTCTCATTGTGATTTTTATGTCCATTTTCCCAGTAACTAAATTATATTGAGCATTTTATAATTTAAAATTTATAATTTATAATTCTCATGCTTACTGACAAGGTACAGTTGACCCTTGAGCAACTCAGGGCTTAGGGATGCCAACGCCTCTGCAGTTGAAAATTTATATATAACTTTTGACTCTCCCAAAATGTAACTACTAATAACCTACTTTTTTTTTAAAAATTATTATACTTCAGGTTCTGGGTACATGTGCAAAACGTGCAGGTTTGTTACATAGGTATACACGTGCCATGGTGGTTTGCTGCACCCATCAACCTGTCATCTACATTAGGTATTTTTCCTAATGCTATCCCTCCCCTAGCCCCCAATCCCTGACAGGCCCCAGTATGTGATGTTCCCCTCCCAGTGTCCATGTGTTCTCATCATTCAAATCCCACTTATGAGTGAGAACATGTGGTGTTTGGTTTTCTGTTCTTGTGTTAGTTTGCTGAGAATGATGGTTTCCAGCTTCATCAATGTGCCTGCAAAGGACATGAAATCATCCTTTTTTATGGCTGCATAGTATTCCATGGTGTATATGTGCCACATTTTCTTTATTCCATCTATCCTTGATGGACATTTGGGTTGTTTCCAAGTCTTTACTGTTGTGAACAGTGCTGCAATAAACATACATGTGCATGTGTCTTTATAGTCGAATGACTTATAATCCTTTGGGGAGATACCCAGTTACGGGATTGTTGGGTCAAATGTTATTTCTGGTTCTAGATGCCTTGGGAAGCGCCACACTGTCTTCCACAACGGTTGAACTAATTTACACTGACACCAAAAGTGTAGAAGCATTCCTATTTTTCCACATCCTCTCCAGCATCTGTTGTTTCCTGACTTTTTAATGATTGCCATTCTACCTGGCATGAGATGGGATCTCCTTGTGGTTTTGATTTGCATTTCTTTAATGACCAGTGAATATGAGCTTTTTTTCACATTTGTTGGCTGCATAAATGTCTTCTTTTGAGATGTGTCTGTTCTTATCCTTTGCCCATTTTTGATGGGGTTGTTTGTTTTCTTCTTGTAAATTTGTTTAAGTTCTTTGTAAATTCTGGATGTTAGCCCTTTGTCAGATGGATAGATTGCAAAAATTTTCTCCCATTCTTTAGGTTGCCTGTTCACTCTGATGATAGTTTCTTTTGTTCTGTAGAAGCTCTTTAATTAGATCCCATTTATGAATTATTGTGTTTGTTGCCACTGCTTTTGTGTTTTAGTCATGAAGTCTTTGCCCATGCCTATGCCCTGAATGGTATTGCCTAGGTTTTCTTCTAGTGTTTTTATGGTTTTAGGTCTTATGTTTAAGTCTTTAATCCATGTTAAGTTAATTTTTGATAAGATGTAAGGAAGGGGTCCAGTTTCAGTTTTCTGTATATTGGCTAGCCAGTTTTCCTTATCACCATTTATTAAATAGGGAATCCTTTCCCCATTGTTTGTCTTTGTCAGGTTTGTCAAAGATCAGATGGTTGTAGATGTGTGACATTATTTCTGTGGCCTCTGTTCTGTTCCATTGGTCTATATATCTGTTTTTGTACCGGTACCATGCTGTTTTGGTTACTGTAGCCTTGTAGTAGTTTGATGTCAGGTAGCATAATGCCTCCAGCTTTGTTCTTTTTGCATAGGATTGTCTTAGCTATACAGGCTCTTTTTTGGTTCCATATGAATTTTAAAGTGGTTTTTCTAATTCTGTGAAGAAAGTCAATGGTAGCTTGTTGGGGATAGCATTGAATCTATAAATTACTTTGGGTAGTATGGCCATTCTTATGATATTGATTCTTACTATTCATGAGGATGGAATATTTTTTCATTTCTTTTTGTCCTCTCTTATTTCCTTCAGCAGTGGTTTGTAGTTCTCCTTGAAGAGGTCCTTTACATCCCTTGTAAGTCGTATTCCTAGGTATTTTATTCTCTTTGTAGCAGTTGTGAATGGGAGTTCACTCATGATTTGGCTCTCTGTTTGTCTGTTGTTGGTGTGTAGGAATGCTTGTGATTTTTGCTCATTGATTTCGTATGCTGAGACTTGCTCAAGTTGCTTATCAGCTTAAGATTTTGAGCTGAGACATTGGGGTTTTCTAAACGATCATGTCATCTTCAAACAGAGACAATTTGAATTCCTATTTGAATACCCTTTCTTTCTCTTGCCTGACTGCCCTTGCCAGAACTTCCAATACTATGTTGAATAGGAGTGGTGAGAGAGGCATCCTTGTCTTGTGCCTGTTTTCAAAGGAAATGCTTCCAGTTTTTGCTCATTCGGTATGATACTGGTTCTGGGTTTATCATAAATAGCTCTTATTATTTTGAGATACATTCCATCAATACCTAGTTTATTGAGAGTTTGTGGCATGAATAGGTGTTGAATTTTATCGAAGGCCTTTCCTGCATCTGTTGAGATAATCATGTGCTTTTTGTCATTGGTTCTGTTTATGTGATGGATTTTGTTTATTGATTTGTGTATGTTGATCCAGCCATGCATCCCAGAGATGAAGCCGACTTGATTGTAGTGGGTAAGCTATACTGATGTGCTGCTGGATTCAGTTTGCCAGTATTTTATTGAGGATTTTTGCATAGATGGTTGGGGATATTGGCCTGAAATTTTCTTTTTTTGTTGTGTCTCTGCCAGGTGTTGGTATCAGGATGATGCTGGCCACATAAAATGAGTTACGGGGCATCTCTTTTTTTCTCTTGCTTGGAATAATTTCAGAAGGAATGATACTAGCTCCTCTTTGTACCTCTGGTAGAATTCGGCTGTGAATCCCTCTGGTCCTGGACTTTTGTTTGGTATGCTGTTAATTACTGCCTTAATTTCAGAACTTGTTATTGGTCTATTCAGGGATTTGACTTCTTCTTGGTTTTGACTTGTAAGGGTGTATGTGTCAAGGCATTTGTCCATTTTTTCTAGATTTTCTAGTTTATTTACATAGAGGTTTTTATAGTATTCTCTGATGGTAGTGTGTATTTACATGGGATGATCAGTGGTCCTTTATCATTTTTTACTGTGTCTATTTGATTCTTCTCTCCTTTCCTCTTAAAGTCTGGCTAGTGGTCTATTTTGTTGATCTTTTCAAAAAACCAGCTCCTGGATTTATTGAGGTTTTTTTTTTTTTTGAAGGTTTTTTTGTGTCTCTATCTCCTTCAATTCTGCTCTGATCTTAGTTATTTCTTGTCTCCTGCTGAGAGGAATGTATATTCTGTGGATTTGGGGTGGAGAGTTCTGTAGATGTCTATTAGTTCTGCTTGGTCCAGAGCAGAGTTCAAGTCCTGAATAGCTTTGATAATTTTCTCTCTCATTGATCTAATATTGACAGTGGGGTGTTAAAGTCTCCCACTATTATTGTGTGGGAGTCTAAGGCTCTTTGTAGGTCTCTAAGAACTTGCTTTATGAATCTGGGTGCTCCTGTATTGGGTGCATATATATTTAGGATAGTTAGCTCTTCTTGTTGCATTAATCCCTTTACCATTATTTAATGCCCTTCTTTGTGTTTTTTGATCTTTGTTGGTTTAAAGTCTGTTTTTATCAGAGACTTGGATTGCAACCTCTTTTTTTGTTTTGTTTGTTTTTTTTTTTTCTTTTTTTTACTTTCCATTTGCTTGGTAAATATTCCTGCATCCCTTTATTTTGAGCCTATGTGTGTCTTTGCACATGAGATAGGTCTTGATTCTTGATCGAATTTGCTAGTCTGTGTCTTTTAATTTGGGCATTTAGCCCCTTTATATTTAAATTTCATATTTTTATATATGAGTTTGATCCTGTCATTATAATGCTAGCTGGTTATTTCGTTCATTAATTGATGCCGTTTCTTCATAGTGTCAATGGTCTTTACAATTTGGCATGTTTTTGCAGTGGCTGGTACTGGTTGTTCCTGTCTATGTTTAGTGCTTTCTTCAGGAGCTCTTATAAGGCAGGCCTGGTGGTGACAGAATCTCTTGGCATTTGTTTGTCTGTAAAGTATTTTATTTCTCCTTGGTTTATGAAGCTTAGTTTGGCTGGATATGAAATTCTGGGTTGAAAATTCTTTTCTTTAAGATTGTTGAATATTGGCTCCTACTCTCTTCTGGCTTCGGGTTTCTGCAGAGAGATCTGCTGTTAGTCTGATGGACTTCCCTTTGTGGGTAACCTGACCTTTCTCTCTGGCTGTCCTTAATATTTTTTTCTTCATTTCAATCTTACTGAATCTGCTGATTATGTGTCTTGGGGTTGCTCTTCTCTAGGGGTATTTTTGTTGTGTTTTCTGTATTTCCTGAATTTGAATGTTAACCTTTCTTGCTGGGTTGGGGAAATTTTCCTGGAAAATATTCTGAAGAGTGTTTTCCATCATGGTTTAATTCTCCCCCTCACTTTTAGGTACACAAATCAAACATAGGTTTGATCTTTTCACATAGTCCCATATTTCTTAGAGATTTTGTTCATTCCTTTTCATTCTTTTTTCTCTAGTCTTCTCTTCACATTTTATTTCATTAAGTTGATCTTTAATCTCTGATATCCTTTCTTCTGCTCTGTCAATTTGTCTATTGATACTTGTGCATGCTTCATAAAGTTCTCTTGCTATGTTTTTCACCTTCATTAGTTCATTTATGTTCATCTCTAAATTATTCTAGTAAGCAATTCCACTAATCTTTTTTCAAAGTCCTTAGCTTCTTTGCATTAGGTTAGAACATGCTCCTTTAGCTCAGAGGAGTTTGTTATTACTCACCTTTGAAGCCTACTTCTGTCAATTCGTCAAACTGATTCTCCATCCAGTTTTGTTCCCTTGTTGGCGAGGAGTTGTGATGCTTTAGAAGAGAAGAAGTGTTCTGGTTTTTGGAATTTTCAGCATTTTTGCCCTGGATTCTCCCCATCTTCGTGGATTTATCTTCATTTGACCTTTGATGTTGGTGACCTTCGTATGGGGTTTCTGTGTGGATGTCCTTTTTGTTGATGTTGATGCTAGTCATTTCTGTTTGTTAGTTTTCCTTCTAACAGGCCCCTCTGCTGCAGGTCTGCTGGAGTTTGCTGGAGGTCCACTCCAGGCCTTGTTTGCCTAGATATCACCAGTGGAGGCTACAGAACAGCAAAGACTGCTGCCTGTTCCATTCTCTGGAAGCTTATTCCCAGAGGGGCACCCACCAGATGCTAGCCCAAGCTCTCCTTTATGAGGTTTCTGTTGGCCCCTGCGGGGAGATGTCTCCCAGTTAGGAGACACGGGGTTCAGGGATCTACTTGAGGAGGCAGTCCGACCCTTAGTAGAGCCTGAATACTGTGCTGGGAGATCTGCTGCACAGGGCCAGCAGGGATGTTAAGTCTGCTGAAGCTGCACCCACAGCTGCGTCTTCCCCCAGGTGCTCTATCCCAGGGAGATGGGAATTTTATCCATAAGCCCCTGACTGGGGCTGCTGCCTTTTTTCAGAGATGCCCTTCCAGAAAGGAGGAATCTAGAGAGGCAGTCTGGTATAGAGGTTTTGCTGAGCTGTGGAGGGGTCTGCCCACTTGGGACTTCGCTGTGGCTTTGTTTACACTGTTGGGGAAATCCACCTACTCAGGCCTTAGTAATGTTGGGCACCCCCTTCCCCCAAGCTTGAGAGTCCCAGGTCGACTTGCTGCTGTGCTGGCAACAAGAATTTCAAGCCAGTGGATCTCAGCTTGCTGGGCTCTGTGGGAGGGGGGTCTGCTGAGCTATACCACTTGGCTCCCTGGCTTCAGTCCCCTTTCCAGAGGAGTAAACGTTTCTGTCTCGCTGGTGTTTCAGGTGCCACTGGGGTATTAAAAAAAACAAACAAAAAACTCCTGCAGCTAGTTCAGTCTCTGCCCAAACAGCCACCCAATTTTATGCTTGAAACCCAGGGCCCTGATGGCATAGGCACCCAAGAGAATCTCCTGGTCTGTGGGTTTTGAAGACTGTGGGAAAAGCATATTATCTGGTTTGGGGTGCACCATTTTTCATGGCACAGTCTCTTGTGTCTTCTCTTGGCTAGGAAAGAGAGTTTCCTGACCCCTTGCGCTTCCTGGGTGAGTGGGCTGTACCCACTGTCTAACCAGTTTCAGTTAGATGAACCAGGTACCTCAGTTGGAGTTGGAAATGCAGAAATCACATGCCTTCTGTGTTGATCTCACTGGGAGCTGCAGACTGGGGCTATTCCTATTCAGCCATCTTGCCAAGTCTCTCAATACAAAACCCCATTACTGAGGCGGTTGGAGCGCAGGAGGGCAACGGTAGGGCTGAGATAGATCCTCCCGCTCACTGAGGGTCCAGCAGGCAGGAGCACCCAGTTCCTCCAGCCAAGATGGAGTCAGCCTCCCCCCAGAATCAGAGCCTTGGGGCCTGCTTGCTTGCAGCGAGGTGCGTGGGACTGTCACTCAGGACGGGCTGGCCAGGTGTAACCCTTTTTATTTTTTTTGGAGATGGAGTCTTGCACTGTCACCTGGGCTAGAGTGCAATGGCGCAATCTCGGCTCACTGCA
The DNA here is from genome assembly GCA_963574635.1 of Cheracebus regulus. NCBI lineage: Eukaryota > Metazoa > Chordata > Mammalia > Primates > Pitheciidae > Cheracebus > Cheracebus regulus. The sequence goes on along the minus strand of CAUYQU010048907.1, from coordinate 8,928 downwards.
ATCTATGCCTCCTGGGTTCACGCGATTCTCCTGCCTCAGCCTCCCCAAGTAGCTGGGATTATAGGCACCTGCCAGAACACCTGGCTAATTGTTTGTATTTTTAGTATAGATGAGGGTTCAGTTTGTTGGCCAGGCCGGTCTCAAACTTCTGACCCCGTGATCCGCACCCCTCAGACTCCCAAAGTGCTGGGATTACAGGTGTGAACCACCATGCCCGGCCCTAATAACCTACTGTTTAAGGCTTACTACTAACATGAACAGTAGATTAATGCATATTTTGTATGTTACATATAATGTATGTATTCTTAAAGTAAGCTAGAAAAAAGAAAATGTTACTAAGAACATCAGGAAGAGAAAATATATTTACCATTCATTAAGTGAAAGTGGATCATCATAAAGGTCTTCATTATTATCATCTTCACATTGAGTAGGCTGATGGGGAAGAGAAGGGTAAGTCTTGACAGTCCTAGAAGTGGCAGAAGCAGAAGAGTTGGAGGAAGTGTAAAGGGAAGGAATAGGTAGAATGGAAGGCCAGGGAGGCAGGAGAGGCAGGTGCACTTGGTGTCACATTACAGAAACACGTTATAATTTCTGTCTGACTTTTTTTGCTTTATTTCTCTAAAAATATTTCTTTTACCAGTCCGTCTTCTACCATTTGCTTTAGTTTCAGTGCCTGTGTCATAGAAGAGTCCATGTCATAAAAGACGTCTTGAGTAATCAGAACTCTTCTTCCAGATTGTCTAATGTCGATTTTTTTTCTGGCACTGCTTATTCTATATCTTATTCCTCATTGTCTGGCACTAGTTCAGAAGCACTCATCTTCATCAAGTTGTCATCTGTTAATTCCTCTGATGTGGTGTGTACTAGCTCTTGAGTTTCTCCAAGATGCATATTTTGGAATTCTTCACCCCTCACCTTTTTTTTTTTTTTTTGGCCATATCTGCAGTCTCATGATTTCCTTATTGGCTTATCACACATCTTATGAATTTGTGCACAACATCTAGGAACATTTTTCTCCAACAGGAATTTATTGTTTTGGGCTTCATGGCTTTTATGGTTTCTTCTGTAACAACAATGGCATCTTCAATGGTGTCATTTTTCTAGACTTTCATGATGTTATCTCTATTAGGATTCTCATCTATAGGTTGACAATACTTTCCATAGAGTTTCATGTGCAGTGGGCCTTAAAGGTCTTTATAGTGCCCTTATTTAGAGACTGAGTTAGAGATGTTGTGTTTGGGTTCAAGTAAACCCTTCAGTGCCTAGGTGTTGAACTCATGAGGTTCTGGGTGGCCAAGGGCATTGTCCAGTATCAAAAGAATTTCAAAAAGCAGTCTCTTACTGGTGAGGTACTGCGAAACTTCAGCAATAGAGTATCAGTGGAACCAATCCAGAAAGCACTCTCATTTCCAGCCCTTTTTGTGGTACAGCCAAAATACTGGCATTTGGTGTTTACCTTTTCCCTTCAAGACTTTAGCAGCTTTGTTGATGAGGACCCTTCTGATTATAAATCCAACTGCATTTGCTCAAAACAGTAGAGTTAGTCTGTTCCTTTCTACCTTTAAATCCTGGTGTTTGCTTCTCTTCTATAGTAATAAATGTCCTTGGTAAGCGTTTTTTTTTTCTTTTTTCTTATAATAGGGTACTTTGATCTACAATAAAAACCTGGGCAGATGTACTTTATCCTCAGTGATTTTTTTTTTTAAATGTCTGGGAATTTGTCTGCTGCCTCTTGTTTGGCAGAAGCTGCGTCTCCTCTTCTCTTGCCATTTTTAAGCCATAACTCTTTCTAAAATTATCAAGCCATCCTTTGCTAGCATCAAATTCTGCAGCTTTAGACCTTTCATGTTATTTTTGCTTTAAATTGTCATATAATGACTTAGTCTTTTCTCAAATTATATTAAGAGTCTATGGATATGCCTTTCTTATAGCAACTTTGTTCCTACAGTAAAACTACGTTTTCATTATGAGATAAAAAAATATTTTGCAAAAAGTGCAAGGTTCTGTGCCTCTGGGAGAGTTGCAGTGATGGTGTCACCAGTTTTTCTGTTTTTACAGTGGTCCTTTATATTAGATTTGTGTTTCTTTAGTCAGCAACTGTACGTGTAGACCTCAATCTAAGGTACATATCAAACATTCAACTTTTCCTTGTAATGTCATGACTTTTCTCTGCTTCTTAGGAACACAACCAGCATCACTAGTGGCACTTTGTATGAATTCCATGGTGTTAGTCAAGGTTTATGATGTTGAGCTAAAGATGATGAAAAATACATGCATGAACGTCAAGACACATTTCGTTGCCATATACAACTTACTGGAGAGACAAACTGCTCTGGCAGAGATAATTAGCATCCAACAGTGTTTTAATGAATACTCGCAACATTTGAGCTTACCACTATAGCTACAAGAGATGGCTATGAAATTATTTTGGTAGTACAGCATGTACTACAGTTAATTTTATGCAGTTATAATTTAATACTGCATCTTCAATGTTTATACTTGTCTTGATTATGAATGGCACCATGTACCGTCTGTGCATGCATAAGTTTTGATAAGTTTTAACTTTTTATAATAGATTTGTATATATTTTATGGTAGAAAATGATAAAAATAGACTAGTATCTACATATATTTTATGCATTCATGACCTTAATTTTTTCAGTATTTCTAGACTATGAGTTTTGTCTGTAAGATTTTTCAAGTTGTTGTAAATCTCCAAAAAATTTCTAATACATTTATTGAAAAAACTCACATATAACTGGACCCAAATAGTTCAAACCTGTGTTGGTTAAGAGTCAGCTGTATATATCTTCTTCAGTGAAATGTGTACTCAAATCCTTTTGCCCTTTTTCCTTTTTTTTTTTTAGAAAAAGAGAGAAAAGGAGAAAGAAACAGCAAAAAAAAAAAAAAAAAAGAAAAAAAAAGAATGAAAGAGAGAAAGAAAGAGGAAGAGAAAGAGGGAGAGAAAATGGGATTCTTGTTTTATTTCCCAGGCTAGAATGCAGTTTAAAAATGGGTATTAAAAAATCCTTTTATGCCAATAATTGTGCTTAACAATGGAGACAGGAAGGAATAGGGGATGAAAATAACAAATAAGCAGCCAACCAAAAAAAGAAATGTTCTATATTTTTATGGATTGTGCAATATATTGCATAAATATGGTAATATCAATTGATATATGCAGTTAAGATCTGTGCATTTTATGACATCTAAATTATTTGCCCATAATGCATCCTGGAAAAAATGTAAAAAAGAAATATTCAAGTGTATCAAAGAAGAACTTGGCGCTGAATAAAATACAACAGTAGAAGGAACTGAAGGAAAAAAATGAAATCTGAAAGAGCTATTGCAGGAGTTTTCATTCACCTGGACAAACGGGAAAGGTAAAGTTGAGTTCTATTTTCAGACTATCATCAAGCATTATTTAGTGAGTTTTATCACAAGTGAAGATGTTATCAGAGATTATGTCCAAAAAATTATGGTGTTACAACTTTAACACAAAATATAAGGAAGAGACATATGTGTAAGAAGATCCAGAAAGGATAAGAGTAGATTGAATCTGAATGTTGGAATGATTAGAATATGTCTTCTTATTGATATTACACAGATTATGTAGGTGATATTGAAAATGATTTCAACATTTTATAAATTACTTTTATTTAATTTTACATATTTTACAATGAAAGATGATACATGACAAAAATATAGAATGGTATACTAAAAAATCTTCTAAACTCTAAAGCAGAGAAATAGAAATGGACAAAAGGCATTCAGATCATTCGATCCTTGTTGGCCCTACATGAAATAAAGCAAGCAAGCAACAAGTTGACAAGTCATAGAATCAAAACAAAGGGTAACTCATTGAGCTAAAAAGTCTTGGAAAGGACAAAATCCAAGCAAAGAAAATAATTTCCAAACAGTGCATCTTCTCAAAGCAAAGGTTCTTGTGTCAATGCTTTGGGTATATTCATCTGACACAGACATTTTCCATCAAATAACCATTGTTGTCTCTTCCTGAGGGTAAGTCGTGTTCTTTTAGATAATTTATTGGCCAAGGTAAGTAAAATGCTTTCCTTTAAGATAAATTACTGGGTCCCAAACTAAATAAACCCAAAGATATTAAAGTATGCTGGAAGACGAGGTTATCTGGTGGTTTATAACTACCTTTTTGCAAAGCTGCATCTGTTAAACAGGGAAATACTGTTTTGTTTAACTTCTAAGATCTTGGGTTACTGAGCTCTGTCCACATTCTTTCTGTGCAAAATTGCACAAATCCATAACAAAATTATGACTCCATGCTGTGTGGCCTGAAAATGAGTCGTGTTCAGATTCTATGCATTACATTTCAGCAGCTTTCTGGTGATGGTGTGATGTGTTTCATCCTTCATACCCACTACTTCTGATTCCCAGACCCTGTAGATCTGCAGTGTGCATTACCACAATGGCCTTCAACTTGGTTTTCACAAAAACATTCCTTACTTTCATGATTCATTTTGCCCTTTGGGATCAGATGGCATAGCTAGGCTCATCTGTCTTTTGCTTAAAACAAGTTTTATCCTAATCATACAACTAAAAAGTCTTAACTATTTATCGGTCTATGTAAAATTCTACAAGTAGAAATTTTCCACTTTTCAGAAAAAAAACATTAAATAATTTAAATTTATAGCTCTAGCTATATGTTTAAAACTAAAATTGCAAAGCAGTGAGGGGGAGGAGGGGGACGAGCAGAAAAGATCACTATTGGGTACTGGGCTTAATACTTGGGTGATGAAATAATCTGTACACCAAACCTGTGTGGCACATTTTTACGTATATAAAAAACCTTCACATGTACCCCCCAAATGTAAAAGTGAAAAAATAAAACAAATAATTAAATAAAATTACTTAAAGAAACATTACTGACAAAAATTCTATACATTTCAGTGAAAGCCTTCTTTTCATAATAGTCACACTGAGAAAGTATGTGTTTGATTCAGTGTTGCTGTTGTTGCTAAAAACATTCTTGAATTTTTAAAAAAATGAATCTGGAATCTGTTAGTACATTTATATTTTTAGTCTGCACTCTTATTAGTTGTATGATTGAATTCCCATGAAAAAGACTGCAGTGTTACAGAATTTATTCCCTGCATTCCCCAGTCCTACTCCTCTCTTCAGAGTGAGTCATTGTCAACATTTCAGTGTCCATCCTCACATTCTGTGTATCATTCCCTCCTGTGTATCAATATGCTATACATTTCTATCTAAAAATAGATTGGGATCATATTATATCTAAATTGTGACTTGCAGTTTTCCATGTCTGCTCATATAAATTTGTCAGATTTTCTGATTACCTAGTTTTCCATTGTATGAACAACACAGTTTTCATTCCATTTTTTTTTTAAATACAGGGTCTTGCTACCTCACCCTTGACGGAGTACAGTGGTAAGAATCATAGTTCACTGAAGCCTTGACCTCCGAGGATCAAGCAATTTTCTCACCTCAGCCTCCTGAGTAGCTTGGGACTACATATGCATGCCACTACACACGATTAGTGTTTTATTTTTAACTTTCTGTTGAGGCGGAACTTTGCTATGTTGCCTAGGCTGCTCTCAAACTCCTGGGCTCAAGTGATCCTCTTGCCTCAGTCTCCTCAAGTGCTGAGATTAGAGGTGTGAGCCACCATGGCTGGCCAATGGTCACTCCTTAAGCTTCTAGTCTAACTAGTATGATGCCATAGATACAGCATGTTAATATGATGGCTTGTAGCATATCCAGGGAGCCCAGGACCTTGCTATAGCATAAGGCAGGAGAGAAAACAATGCATTAAGGAAGAGAGACTCAATGTAAACTGATTTCTCCTCCAACTGATGCAAACTCTTTTTAATTTTTCATTCTAGAAATAGTAAATTATACATTCCACCAAGCAGTGATTGCATATCATGTAAGTAAGCCTATGTTAATCTGTGTTTAGAAAAACATAATATCACGTCCAGTACAAAAGTTGCAATTAGAGCTAGTACTTGTTTGAATTTGCCTGGTCCGTGGTAATCCTGTAGATTTATTTGACTTTTATACTGCAGGAAATATGAGATAAATGGGAATATGAGGACAACAACCTGTAAATCCTTCAAGTCTATGCATGGTGGCTCATGCCCGTAATACCAACACTTTGAGAGGCCAACGTGGGAGAATAACTTGAGTCCAGGAGTTTGAGACCAGCCTGGGCAACATAGGGAAACTCTACCTCTGTTTAAAAAATAAATAAATAAAAGGGATAAATTTAAAAAGAATCACATATATCTATAAAACTCTCCCAAAGATGTATTGGTGCATCTATTCACAAATTTAGCATTGTAGAGTAATGGTTTAGAGAAGATAGAGTTTCAATCATCAAAAGTAAGCTTAAAAATTAGTGTAGTTGAAATTCAGACTCAGTACTCACTAGATAAACTGACTTACTACATACTGGCTTGTTATCAGTAGTATTAAAATTACTATGCAATGAGATTGGATTATATTGATAAGATATAATAATACATAAAAATTTCCCAAAATGGCACTGAAGTAGACTGGCTTTAAGGATACTTATGTAATTATTTAAGCGATATTCTGAGGGTTTTGTTTTGTTTTGTTTTGTTTTGAGTCTAAAGTCAATACAATTTTGTATCCTTTAACAAATCTCTCCCTATCTCCCCTGTCCTACTCTTGTCTTTCTGTAGTAACCATCCTGTCACTCCCCTACAATAAGATCTTCTTTAGTGTCCACATATGAGTGAGAACATAGGCCTTTATCTTTTTGTGCTGGCTTATTTTACTTAACATGTCTTCCAGCCGCATTCATTCTGCTACAAATGACATAATTTTGTCCTTTTTTAGTGGCTAAATAGTATCCATTGGTGTATTACACACCACATATTCTTTTTTCATTCAACCATTGATGAACACTTAGGTTGATTTTATATGTTAATTATTGTGGGTAATGCTACAATAAACATGGGGTGCAATTATCTCTTTTGTACAGTGATTTTTTTTTCTCCTTTGGGTTTACACACACTAGTGGGATTGCTGGATTATATGGTAGTCTATTTGCAGTATTTTGAGGAACTTCCGTATTGTTCTCCATAGTGGTTGTACCAGCTTACATCCCAAGGAACAGTGTATAAGAGTTCCCTTTTCTCTGTAATGTCCTACTGTTATGTAAACTGTCATCATTAGTCAAAAGTGTTCAATGGCTTCACAGAATCTCTGTATACTCTTTTTGCAAAATCTGTCATCTGTGTTATTTCAATATGAACAAAATGTTTAAAATGTTATAACCATTCAGAAAGCATAGTGATCATTTTTTTCTTTTTACATATGCTTTCACTTGTTTCTTTTCCTTCACAGAAACCTATGAAATAATATTGATTATGTGAATGAAATGGTAATCACAGTGTTGCCTGTCTTGTGTGGAATGTAATTAAACCTGCTGGCTTACAAGGTAGTAAAGGAAATAAAAAAAAGTTTTCTCCAAAATACACTTCATTGACATATGTCAAGATGACTAGTCAGAAGTGTTGGAAACACAAGAATAGCAGAAAAGCTGTCTTTTGTGGGGGAGATTTGCAACTGTGTAGAAAATGTGCATTGAAGCAGCCAGGCTTTCTTTGAAAGCCTTTCTTGTTGGGATTTAGGAAAGAGAAATTGAGAGATTGACATCTTTAAAAGTCTGAAAGAGACATTTACCATCTATTCTGTCTGAGGGCTGCTACCTGGGAGGTTTCATCTGCATAACAAGACCTCATCTTTGCTGGCCAGGCCTCCTCTTCTCTCTTCTTATAATCTGTGTTGCCAAGATCCAAGCCCCCATTCTTTCTTAATCTCAAGATGGTATGAAAGCAACAACCATCTGGCCATTTTTTGAGATATTCTCTTTCATAAGAGTGCTGTGAACAATTATAAATTTGGGTGTCTTTTCTGCTATTAATCTGCCTTTTGACAGTGATTGTCAATGAACCGTCAGAGAGCAAAGGACCATTTTCTTCTTTGTCTTTTCAAAAGATACAATATCTTCAAGCCTCAACATGTTCTATACTTCTCAATAAAATTTATAGAAGAGGTACCTCAGTATGAGTTGCATACTACCAGGGGTTTTATTTTGTTGTTACTGTTGTTGTTGTTTTCCTATAATCAATATGTGGGGCTTTATTGGTCAAGGGGCCACAAACTATTCCAGTGTAGCATGAAAGCACCCATAGACAAAAAGTTGAAACAATAAGCATGGTTACAGTAAAAAGACCCTCTCTCTATGAAAAGTACAAAAATTAGCCAGACACGGTGGAGGCTGCAGTGAACTATGATTGTGCCACTGCACTCCAGCCTGGATGACAGAGTGAGACACTATCCTCCAACATCAAAACAATAACATAAAATAAAAAGAAGGATCTTTGATGTCAAAAGTGTGAGTTTTTGTACTCATGTGATTTGGAAATTTTTCATCATACAACCTTTTTTGCATCTTACTGAGGAAAGAAGTAAACATCCTTTGCCTTATAATATATTGGGCAAAAAATAACTAAGGAAACACTAATGTATACTAATATGTCTTTAAAGTTCTGTTTCTTTCTTTTCTCCAACTGCTATCAACCCAATAGCATCTATAGAGACAGGGGGAAATGTTTTCCTCCTTTTAACTTTCAAAAATTAGGGGAGAGAGGCAATGACATTTATTTCTACAGTTGTTTTTGAGGAAGGAGAGCCCTTCCTCGTAAGCTTCTAAGACCTCTTCCCCTTAGCCTTGCATTTCAAAAGCAGAAGTTGAGTTGAAAACAAAACATCTGGGTTTGTGACTCTGGTTCCAAGCTTGAGAGAAGATGCCAACGAGTTGTCATGCGTCGCCCCACATTATCTAAGAGACTTTCCCTTAGCATTCTAACAGAAGTATCACAAAATCCAAGCCAAAGCCCGATTC
>CAUYQU010048906.1:0-155323 GCA_963574635.1 Cheracebus regulus | reverse complement strand
TATCACATTATACCTATTTTAAAAGTGACCACATAACTGGAAGTAAATCACTCCCCAGCAATTGCATAGCATTTCACAGGTTTAAATAAAATATTGGTTGGCTGCTTATTTGTTATTTTCATTCCCTATTCCTTCCTGTCTACATTGTTAAACACAATTATTGGCATAAAAGAGGTTTTTAATACGCATTTTTAGACTGTATTCTAGCCTGGGCAATAAAACAAGAATCCCATTCTCTCTCCCTCTTTCTCTTCCTCTTTCTTTCTCTCTTTCATTCTTTTTTCCTTTCTTTTGCAGTTTCTTTCTCCTTTTCTTTTTCTAAAATCTCTTCCTCTTTCTTTCTCTTTCATTTTTTTCTTTCTTTTGCCATTTCTTTCTTTCTCCTTTTCTCTTTTTCTAAAATCTCTTCCTCTTTCTTTCTCTTTCTTTTTTTCTTTCTTTTGCTGTTTCTTTCTCCTTTTCTCTTTTTCTAAAATCTCTTCCTCTTTCTCTCTTTCATTCTTTTTATATATAAAAACAACAACAACAACAAAAAAAGTGTGCGTTCTTTTCTGAGGTACTGCAGTGGCCTTCTATCTGCTTTCCCAGGAGGTCAGGGCCATCTCTCAAACACGTAAATCACATCCCTCCCCTGGGAATTCCTCCCACAGCTTCCCATCTCACCTGTGGCAAAAGCCAAAGTCCTGACTGGCCAGGCAACCCTGCTGCACCCAGCTCCCCTCAGCTCTCTGTGTCTGTCTCCCATTATTTTCCCCTCCATCCAGTCCGCTTCACTCAGCCATGCCAGTCTCTGTCCACCCTAGAGCAAGCCACGCACACGCCATTCTCAAGGTCCCTGCACTTCCGCTTTCTTCTGCCTGATATGCTCTTGACCTTTCAATTCTTTTGGCTTTTTTCTCAAGGCAGCTTCTAAGTGAGGCCTTTCATGTCCTTCAATGGCTAATATATCTAGATATTAACAGCCTGGCCTCCAACTTTTTACAACCCTTCTCTGAGTTATTTCTCTAGATCTAATCATATTAACACATATTTTACATTACTAACTTATTTATCTTAAATATTGCCTGTTTTCTTCATTAGAATATAAACATCTTGAAAGGAAGATTGTTTTAATATTTAATTTCTCTCAGCAATGTTTTGTAGTTTCGGCATACATATTTTGCCCATATTTTCTTAAATTTATTCCCAAGTATTTACTATAATTGATGCTTTCTACATATAAAAATACATGTGTATTTTAATTTAAATGTCCAATTGTTTATTGCTAATATGCAAAATTCATTTGGGTATCTTGACCTTATTTTCTGTAGCACTAATAAATGTAATTATTTGTTCTGGTAGATATTTTTTGTATATTTCTTAGAATTTTCTACAAAATTATATTTTCTGTGTATATAGGTTTTTCCTTTCTTTTCTAACTAGATGCTTTTTAAATTCTTTTGCTTGCCTTATTGCACTCTAGAGAACTGCCAGTAGAATGCTGAGTAGAAGTAGTGAGAGTGAATAGTCCTGCTTTGTTCCTAATCTTAAGGAGAAAGCCTTCATTCTTCATTTAGTATGATATTTACAGTATTTTTAATAGATTTATCAGGTTAAAGATATTCCTATTTCTAGTTTACTCAGAGTTTTTATAATGAATGTGTGCTTTATTTTCTCAAATGCTTTTTCCGCATTTATTGAGATGATTATGTTGTTCTGCTTTTTAAGTCTTAATCTGTCAATATGGCAGATTGCATTGTTTAATTTCAAATGTTAAACCAACCTTGCATGCTGGGATAAGCTATTTGACCATGCTGTATTTTCCTTTTTATATATTGTTGGACTCAATTTACTAATATTTTGTTTAGGATTTTTGCATCTGTGTTCATGAGGGAAAGTCATGTATGGCTTTATTTTCTTTTAACTTCTTTGGTTTTCATTTCAGTGTAATACTGGCCTAAGAAATGGACTTGGGAAATATGTCTTCCTTCTCTTCTATTTGTCTAATAAGTTTGTGGAGAATTGGTACTATTTCTTACATAAATATTTGATAATATTGATCAAGTGAATCAGTTTGGGCTTTGAATTTTAATATGTGGGGCTTTTAAACTACTAATTCATTATACCAAAATCCAGTTATTCAGGTTACTTATTTCTTCACTGGTGAACTGTAAAAATTTGTGTGTTTCAAGGACTTTTCTGTTTCATTTATGTTGTCCAAATTATTAGTATGTTTGCTTGGTGTCTGATATTGTTTTTTTTCCTATTGTCTTTGCTCTTGATTGATTTGATTGATCTTTTCCAAAAACCAGCTGGTCATTTTTTCTTTTTTTTTCTGTTTTCTATGTAGTTGATTTCTGCTCTTTTATTGCGTTTCTTCTATGTACTTGGGGATTAAAATCTCTTCTAGTTCTTTGAAGTAAAAGCTTAGATCTAAAATGAACAGTAAAGATATAAATTTCCCTTTAAGTACTGCTTAATTGCACACCATAAATTTTGACATTATTGCTTTTATTTTCATTCATTTAAAATATACCCAGTTTCTTTTTTGGCCGATTTGTTATTTAGAAATATGTTGTTCAATTTCCAATTATCAAGATATATTTCAGATATTTTTTTCTGGTATTGATTTCTAGTTTGTTTCTGTTGAAGAACATACTTTGTATGATTTCTATCCTTTGAAATATATTGAGACTTGTTTAATGGTCCACCATATGATTTACCCTGGTGAATGTTTCACGTACACTCAAAAGAATGTGCACTTTTCTATTGATGAATGGTGTGATGCACAAATGTCAATTCAGCTGACTTGGTTAATAGTGTTTTCAAGACTTTCGTATCCTTATTAATTTTTTAAACGGTCTGTCAATTACTCAGAGAGGATTGTTGGGATCTACAACTTACGGATTTGTCTATTTCTGCTTTGATTCAAACAATTATTGCTTCAAATATTGTAGCTCAATGCCAGCTGCATATATCTTTAGGATTCTTAAGTCTTCTTAATAAACTTACTCCTTTATTATTATGAAACATTTCTTCTTATTTCTGGTAATATTCCTTGTTGTCTATTTTATCTAATATTAATTTAGCTGTTTAAGATTTTTATTGATTAGGGTTTGGATGGTATAGCTCTTAAAATCCATTTATTTATTTATTTATTTATTTACTTTTTGAGATGGAGTCTCACTCAGTCACCCAGGCTGGAGTTCAGTGGCATGACCTCAGCTCGCTGCAACCTCCACCTCCTGGGTTCGAGCAATTCTCCTGCCTCAGTCTCCCAAGCAGCTGGAATTACAGGCACCCACCGTCACACCTCCTGGCTAAGTTTTGTATTTTTAGCAGAGACAGGGTTTCACCATGTTGGCCAGGTTGGTCTTGAATTCCGGACCTCAGGTAATCTGCCTGCCTCAGCCTTCCAAAGTGCTGGGATTACAGGCATGAGTCACTGTATCTGGTCTTAAAATCCATTTACTTTTAATCTATGTCCTTATATTAAAATTAGATGACATAGATAGCTTATAATTGAAATCTTTCCTTATAAACACAATTTAAAATTCTCCAGGGGTATTAAGGGAAGCTTGTAGACATAATGATGTAGGAAATCTGTCCTTTAAACTGTCAGTTGTATTCCACCCTATATTAGATCAGATTTCTTAATGCCACTATGGCCCAAGAAAGTTCTAACATGTTCCAAAGGTTTTATATGTTTATATTTTCACTTTCCATGTCAGTGTTTAGAGTAGCACAAAGGTTCAGACAGAAGTCTTACATAGATTACATTCAGAGGAGCTGGACATATTTTATTATATTTAAAGGACACTTTGAGGAAAAGAGGAATATTTTAAAGAACTAGTTATTGATTCTAAAAAAATTTCCACCAAAAGCCTAGCCATATGTTGACAACATTTATCATTCCTGGCATATCTCCTTCTGTTATGTAGATGGTAACTTTTCATCTGGTATAATTTTTCTTACTCCAAAGAACTTCCCTTAAATTTCTCATAGTATAGGTTTATAGATAACTATCTCATAGTATATATATACATGTGTGTGTGTGTGTGTGTGTGTGTGTGCAGTGTAGCTCACTGCAGCCTTGCACTCATAGGCTCAAGGGATCCTTCTGCCTCAGTCTCTTGAGTAGCTGAGTCTACACAAAATTCTTAATCTTTATTTTTGAGAGATATTTCTATGGCGTATAGAATTCTGGATTGATAGTGTTTTATCCCTCCCAGCACTTTAAATGATCTCACTCCAATGTCAGCACTTCTGACATGGCTCACAGCACTTCTGTTGAAGAGTCAGCTGTTTTTATTAGGTTTGTTCTTCCGAACATGTCTCTCTTCTTTGGCTGCCATTAAGATGTTCTATTTGTCACTCATCTTAAGTAACTTGATTATCATATTCTTTGTTATTATTGTATTTATGGAGTTTATCGAATTCTTTACCAAAACTGGAAGAAATGCAGTCATTATTTCTTCAAAAGTTTGTTTTATCTTCTTTTCTCTCTTACCTTTCTGGACTGTTAATGACAGGTATATTAGTATACTTTATATTGTCCAACAGCTTACTGACATGCTGTTCAGGCTTTTTTTTTTTTTTTAAGTTTCTCTTTGTTCTTGGTTTTAAATAGTTTCTATTGATACTGCTTAAAATTTAGTGGGTTTTTTTTTTCTTCTGTGGTATCTAATCTGATGTTCATCTGGAGAATTTTTAAATAACTTTTAATCTCTCGAAATTTTATCTGGGTGTTTTAGAATCCTTAATTTCTCTTATCATCATGTTCATGGTTTTCCTTATAGCCTTGAGTATTTGGGATACATTTATCTTAGTAGTTTTAATATGCTTTTTTTTGCTAATTCCCTTATCTTCATTATCTGCAGGTCTGTTTCTATCAACTGATATTTCTCCTCATTATTAATCACATTTACCTGCTCCTTTGTATATATCATTTTATTTTTAAATTAACACCAGATATTTTTAATTCTCTCTTGTTGAATTTAGGACTTTTTATTTTCCTTCAAAGACTGTTGTTGGACTTTTTATGACAGACGTTTATTTGTGGATTAACTTGACTTATTCAAGGTTTTTTTAAAAAGATGTTTTAGGGTTGCTCCATAGTGGCTATTAGTCATGCATCACTTAACAATACATCTGATATGTTCTAAGAAATGTATCATTAGGTGATTCTGCCATTGTGCAAACATTACAGAAAGTACTCACACAAACCTAGATGGTACAGCCTATCGACACCTAGGCCATATGGCATAGGCTATTGCTCCAAGGCTTCAAACATAAATAGCATGTTACTGTACTGAATACTGTAGGTAACTGCAACACAGTGGTAATTTTTATAAAACTAAAAAAATGCCATTATGTGACACATGACTATATTCTAGTGCTAATTGAGCCTCATCACAAAGAAACTGCTTTCCTGGGGTCTCCATTTAATGTCTCATGGCTAGAATAAACTTAAATAATTCCTGACAACATATGAGTGCTGGGAATTTTTCATCTAATAGAGTCCTGTAATTGTTTTTTCCTTGGAGTTTTATTTTGTTCTGCCATTTGGTGTTTCATAAAGATCAATAATTAACTGAGTTCTCAAAGGGAAACCTATGTATTAGGCCAGTGCAAAAGTAATTGCAGTTTTTGCTGTTAAAAGTAATTACTTAAATAGATTTTATGAGTATTCTCTAGTTAGTTTCCTCCTTTAGGGTACTCTGTCTCATAAATGGTAGCCGTCTTCTTTCATCTTCTTTTCCTGAATTCTGACTTCTGTCTTCTTCACTTGACAAGACTGCTGGTCTCAAATTTTTCCTCTCTGTGCTGCGGTCCAGCATTCACGCAGAAAGCCCACAGGATGGCATGGTTCATTCATTTGTTTTTCTTTTCTCAGGAATTGCTGTGAAAAGCCTATTGTCTCATACATGACAACTAATTTTTTTTTCTCCACATTTTATCCCACTTTATAGTTGTTTATGTTAGGAGGGTAATTCCAATCCTCTGATAGTCTCATGGCCAGGACCAGATGCCAAGAAGCAAATTTTAGTTTGTTTTGCCACAGCTGTATTCCCAGTGCCTAACAGTGACTGGGTTATAGTAGATGCTCCCTAGATGTTTGCTGAAGAAATGAATGATTGTACCCTCAGATGTTACAAGGGTGGCAACAATGGGGCTGATATACAATAATACCAAAAGAAACCAGGAAAGAATGCAACTTTCTACAGTTTGAAAGAAATCAGTCTGGGTCACATTCCTTGATGGAGGGTCAATTGCTAACGATACCACCTGAGACAGTGAGAATTTTGGTGATAAATTTACCACTGCCATGGTTAGGTGTGATTCCATGCATTTCTAATCACCCCAGTCTCCATGCACCCAGCGGTTGTAGAAATTTTGAGCTGTACGTCTACCTTCTCACCAAGTGCAAGTAATGAATGCAGAAAACATCTAGCACATTCCTAAACATTTGCCCTCTGAACCAAAGATCAATTTCCTAAGCAAAGCAGGCCTTGGTTGCAGGTTTGACTGAACTAATTCTAAAATATTTTTGTTCATTTTCTACTATTTTTTTGTCCTTTTGTGCTCAGTTTGAAAGAATTCCTTGTCAGTTATAGATGTACTCCTTTTACTTGTTACCCGGATTGTAAATATTGTCCATTATTTGTCTATTAATTTTGTCTTTTTAAAGTTAAAATTTTAAATTGTATATGGCAAATTAAATATGGCTATCTCTTATAGCTTCAGGATTTCCTATTTTGATTTAAAAGTTCTTTTTATGAAACCAAATTATAGACTTTTAAAAACATTTAGGCCTTTAATCCAATTGGAACTTAATTTTGTATATCTGTACAATGAAACTGACATTACGTCTTTGTAGATGAAGAGTTAGTTATGCCAGCACTGTGTTCTAAGTGTGTTACCCTGCCCCTGGTGTTTCTCATGTCAAATACTTGTTTATATTGGAAGCTTCTTTCAAATTCTCATTTTTCACCACTCTCTTTGGTATTCCTATGCAAAGTTTGATGGTTCTAAGCTTGGACTATGGATTCAGAAAGCCTGTGATTCATATCCTGTTTATACCATTCACCATGACAGATGTTGAAAATTTCTCGATTTTTGTCTCTGTAAAGTATAGCTAACATTTGTACCTACCTCATAATTGATACACAAATTTAATAAAGTAATTACAATACCTGGTACATTATAAGTACTCAAAGTGTTAGCTATTACTGTTGTTGAGTTGAATATAATGTCTTTCTTATGTGCTTTCACTTCAGGTGAAAAAGTATACATTACTATGCATTTTGAAATGCTTCATGGCTATACTCAGGTGTTTATTCTTATATATGACAATTCAGATCATTTTGCCAAGTGTTTAACACTAACGTGGTTTCAGAGATCAAATTAGGATTGTATTAAAGTTTGATATCATTTTCAAATAACTGACATTTCAAATATTTTCTTATTTAATATTACACTATTTCTTTAATTTTTTTCAAATCTTTAACAAGCTCTTATAGTTTGCTTTATTCAGTCTTCTGGAGTTCTTGTCAGATTTATTTTAAGCCTTTTTATATTTTTCTTCTTATTGTGAATGGAATATTTTCTCCATTTTCACTTCAAGGTATTTATATTGGTAAGGAGAAAAGCTATGGATTTCATAATATATTTCTTGTATTTAGCCATATTAAGATATGTTCTTATTGAAGCAGTTTTTAAAAAACTAATGTCTTTTAGGTTTTTCAGGAATAAAAATTCATTACGAGAAAAAAGGATGTAGTTTTTAATTTTATTATATAGTTCTTATTCCAACGACTTGGTTTGGTTACACCTTCTTCAAGAATGTATTAAATATTAATGGTGATGGTGAGTATTCTTGCCTGATGACTATAATTGAAACGGTTTTATTGTTTGCCATTTAGAATGGTTTTCACTGATGGTTGGTTCTTGGTAAATAACCTTTAGCATATTTAAGCAATTATTTATTCTTACATTACCAAGGATTTTTATTAGGAGCAGCTGATAAACTTTATCAGCTCCTTTTTTCAGCATCTAGTGACTTAATCATAAGGATTTCTCTATCATTTTGTAGATCTAATGAATTTTGATTGATTTCCTGATATTTAAATGCTTCAGGAGTCATTAAACCTCCACTTTAGCATATTATGATTTTGGTGCATAGCTGAACTCCACTTGTTAATATTTTGCTTACAACTTTTATACTTAGTAGAGAGATGGGTGTATACAGTATTTCACATTTTGCATTACTTGGGGCTACCAGTTATATCAATAACACAACTTTTAATAACATTAGGCCAACTTTAAAAAAATTGTTCTACATGTCTGATGATCCCCATAAAATTCTAGACATGTTTCTGATGAGATAGATAACTAAAGGATTGGTTTGTTTTTCCTGTAATAGATAAATATGTATGTGATAATAAATGCAGAGAAGAAAAGGTGGCTGTTAGTGGAAGAAAGATGTAAAATAATAGAATGCCCCCAATTTATCAAGCAATAGAAATGAATGGTAGAAAGCATAAATAGATACAGAGGCTGTTGTTTTGAATACAACCTCCACATGAAACTCATAATAAAAAAAAAAACTAAATATACAAGATGATAAATATACAAGATGAATAACAATCAACAAAAGACAAATACTGAAAAGATTGTTACAGGAGGATGCTATGTGCAACTCTGTGGGCACACACATCAAATCTAACATAAATAGATGATCATATTCTCCCTTCCTGGTCAATGAGTAAGATAAGAACACAGAAGCCTGGTGGTACTGTTAATGAGAGTGGCCATAGCCTGTCTCTGGGCCCTGAATTCACCTAAGAATAATTTAATTTGGAATCAGACAGACTTGGGTGCTGCTCCCAACACTGCATTTATTAAGTCACAGAAAACCTGAAAATACAGATGCTATAGAGCAGAGTGGAAAGATGATTGAATATCCACATCGAAAAAGTGTCCAGATGGTTTACAGCTCAGTTCTCTCTAACCTTGAAATAAATTGTTCTAAAGGACTCAGCTGTGTCAGCATTTTTTGCATTAGGCTAAACTGACTCAATGTTTTGCATTTCTAGTCTTTATTTTAGGGCAAATGGAGTGGCCTCCAGGAGTAACCAGGTGATATTAATGATGGACTCACAGACTTGAACACAGCATATGAAGCTGTGTCATCCTTCTCAGTAATGGAATGACGGCCTCAGCCCCATCTTACAACGGCAATGACCAAGGCTACAGCTGGATCCTGTATGCAGTCTAGAAATTATTTAGTTTGGAATTTAACAAAGCTGAGTTCAGCTCTCAGGACTAGCAGCTACCAGCTATGTGACTTAGAAAAAGGTTTTTTAACCTCCTTTTTCCGATCTTTAAAATAATAATACAGTACTCAGGTTCACAGAGTTTCTAAGGATTTCAGTTAAATAAGATAATGAACGTAGAGTGTCAGGATACTTCTAGTCACACCGCAAGCACTCAAATATCAACTATTAGTGAGTTAATTCTACATATACCTTGCAGTGCCTTCTTCCTCAAAGTGGCATTGGTTTTCTGCTCCACAATCTGTTACTCTCCCACTTCAGTTTCTGAGTCTGTCATCTCCCTACCCAGGAGCAAGGCTCGAAAAAGCCCCGACAGCAGAGACAATTGCTTTAATCCCATCTGCCTGTACACAATGAAGCCAAATGTTATCAATTCTACTCCTGTAATGTAACTTAAAGCCATTGCCTTAATTTAAGACCTCCATTGCATTCACCTGCCCATGAAGCAGCCACTGTAGATGTTTTGTCTATAGTCTTCAGCTTCTCAAACCCCTTTTTTATTGGTTACAGTTATCTTCCTAAAGAACAGTGGCTTGGTCCAGCTCAAAAATTCTAACCCAAGTCTTGTGATGCATGGTGACGTCTTGTCCCTGAGTAAAGAATCTTGCTATGAGTGCCTCAAATTGTTGATGTAGCTGATTATTGTATGACCTACTGACATTGAAACAATGCTGATCTGTTTCTGAATCAAGAAGTTTTACTCATCTTCTTGCATATAGACATTTTAGCCTGTATGTTGCAATTGGTAGCCAATGATTGTAGGCTCTGTATCATACCCTTCAATGAAAAGGACACTCAGATATAAGGAGTCCCCTCCCTTCTCTTAAGCTTTCTTATAAAAGACTTCCAACTTGTAACAGACTCTGGAACACTCCCAACTTTGTTGGTGTGACTTCCTGGGATGATCCTCACATGTGGCTTCCAATAAACCTTTTATCAAATTATTTCTGCCTCAGCAGCCTTAATTTCCGCCAAATTACAGTGTAGCCAGTAGGCTTTTGAGTGATCTCCCTGGACCATCCAGCACGACTTCCAACCTTCATGCAGATCCTGGCAACAAACCCACTGTGAACTTCATGCCCCTGCTGGGTGCTACAGATGAGTTATTCTTGAAATCAACAAACTTGCTGTCTGGGTCGAAGTTGTGATTTCGTTGAAGCTGGTTTTCTCCTTGCCTAGAAAGTACAATGTCTTTTTCAGAATGAGTGTCGCTGTTTCAAATTCCAGGTAAGGGTTTTTGTTGAATTCTAGGGCAGGATAAAATAGCGCTGTTAATTTTTCCCTGGAGGTTTCTGGCGAAAGCACCTTCCCTTAGTGATTGCACGAGGGGCACTTTTGCTCCACTGCATAGCTGGTTTCTCCCAAAACAATCACGACGGAAAGGAGGTCTTCTAAGACTGAGAGTGCACTACCTCCAATCAACACCAGCTGGTTTTACGCACAATACTTTTGGTTCTTTTACCTGCAAGTGCTTAGATCAGTGGACCCACCTAACCTGGCACGGTCATAAGCAGCAACGTCCAAAATGGGGATCTTCTGAAATGCCTAAAATGATTTATTTGGGCACACAATTGGAAAAAGCTGGATTTAGAATCCGGCAAATTGAACGGGACACTTACTTCCAATAGCGCCTAGAAGCTTCTAAAAGAAATTTTAAAAGAAAAAATTGTCTCCACTCAAGAGGTAAACAAAAGGATATTCACCACTATCTCTGCACTGAAGAGGACTTCAGCGACATTGTCCCTTTCACCTCCAACTGGTCTTCATCCCTCGCCTCTCTGCTTGTCCCCTCAGCTCCCATACATTTCTTAGGCAGAGATTTTTGGAATTTCACAATGCACACATTTCCTTCTCTCTCAAAAGAGAGAAATGTATAAATTTGGAACAGAAGGAGCAAATGGAACAACTACAGCATGGGAATGACATTACTGAGATGATAAAAATACAGATCCAACAAGTTTTTTGTAAACTGAGACTAATGAATGATACCAATTATTTATTGCAAGCTTTGCCAGAC
Source organism: Cheracebus regulus (assembly GCA_963574635.1). Taxonomy (NCBI): domain Eukaryota; kingdom Metazoa; phylum Chordata; class Mammalia; order Primates; family Pitheciidae; genus Cheracebus; species Cheracebus regulus. Next base: position 143,989 of record CAUYQU010048906.1, on the reverse strand, counting down.
ACCATTTATGATCCCAGTCTTTCACTGGCATTGGTAAAATAGATTCAGCCACTCGCATTAAAATGGAATGCTTAATTGGACAATTAATAATCTAAAAGAAAAAGATAGATACACGATTAGAAAAATTAGGCCCTCAGGTCAAATAAGTCAGAACCTTGGGCTCAGAGCAACCATGTATCTGTGTCTAGCACAAAAATTTTGCTTTTTCTGCGACAAAGGCTGAAAGGAAAAAGCACACCCCTCTGAAAAAGAGAGAAACTGCTAAAAGTTTTTCCCCACCTGCATTTGCTAATCAAACAAGACCAGCAAACAAAAGATAAATATATTACTAATTCAAGACCATTTGGAGATTTTGTCTTTATTATACAGTTTGGTCAGTTTTTAGCTAAAATATAAACATTAAAAATTTAAGTCATTTGAAACTTATAAAAAATATGACAAAAGAAGTTTTTAAAAACCAAACTCACATGAGAACTGCTTTAACCAAACTTTTGGTCTGCAGCTTTCATTAGATTACCCAAAGGGGCAAAAAAAGTTTAGCCATATGAATAGGTCCCAATTTTGTCAGAAATATAATTTGGATCCAGCTGTCTTTTATCAGTTGTTGAGTTTTCACTACTATCTCAAAACTAAAATTCTAAAATAAAAGCTATGAAATCTTTGTGTTTGTATATGTTTAGATGTATTTATGCTTATTTACATGTACTAAATGTTGTGGCTATTTAGTACCAAATCTACATAAACAAATAAGCACTCATAAATTAGTAAACACAAATAGTTTCCAAGTTCACATGACTTAAGTAAATCTTTAATAAACAAGCTGGTTTTTAAATTATTGATAAAATAAAAGTAGAAATGTCTTCAAAATTGTCAGCACACCTTTTTGCCTCATTACACTTGGAAGACATTTTGATGTTTGTCTCTGCTAGATATTTTTAAATGTCAGGGTTTGGCACAAAGGTTATAAAACTACAAGCCCAGCCAAAACCAGAATGATTTTTGTGTAATTTTTTGATAGGTAAGACTAATTTAATCTTTTTGGTTAAATGAAAACAGCTGTATCTTCTGAGTTGTTAGTGAAATATCCATATATTTAACCTTAAACTTCGTCCTTAAGCGATCATCTGACATCTGCAGTCCATAAAAATGGTTAGCAAGGAAATAACTTGAAATAATGGCTGGCTTTGTCTAATATCTCAATTTTCATGAGCAATCCAGGTAAACTGTTAAAAATAAATAAATTAGGTAAATATAAGTGGGATAAACTTGTATAAATAATTTTTAATGTAATTTTCAATCTTAAAGTTATGTTCAATTTAAATAATACTCATTAAATCGATGGTTATTTCCAAATAAAATAACAAAACTATACTATAGCAAAATATATTTCTAAAAATTATAAATAAAGGAGCTATTTGTATTTTAAAACAATTGGGTATGTTTTGTGAATAAAATGGAAACATTTACCTTTCTCTGTACCTAAATTCTCCAGAATTTGTAAACTATACCTCAACAGTTAAGGCCAAAATAATGATTGTCCAGAGACTGGAGATTAATTTATTATTCAGGGGAAGAGCTTGTAACTTCATGTCATGATCTACCCTGTGTTACCTGCAATCTGGCCCACATGCAATGACAAGGTTTGTTCTCCCCACTCAGGGACATGGCTTCTTGGGAATGAGCCTTCCCAGGGTGAGGAAGGAATGGAGGGAGGGAGGGATCTACTCATCAATGCTTCCATTATTAGATTTTTTTAATCAAAAGAGGGAAATGATACCCTACAGGTCACATTTGGCAAACTTCCAAATTAAGTCACTGGGGGAAGAAATCTTGTGTGTCATGGCAACATCTTGGGGCTAAGTAAACAGTCTTATTGTGAGCTTGAAACTATTGATGTGCTGATTACTACGTGATCTACTGACGTTAAAAAAGATGCTAATTTGTTTCTGAATCATGAAGTTTTACCGATCATCTCGCATGTAGGCATTTTAGCCTGTGTGTTGCAATCTGTAGTCAATGACTGTAACCTCTTTACTGTACTCCTTAATAATAAAGGACAACTCTGATATGAGGAGCCCCCTTCTCTTCTCCCAAACTTTCTCATAAAAGCCTTCTGGCTTGTAACAGATTCTGGATCATGTCCGACTTTGTTGGTGTGTTTTCCCAGATAGATTCTCACATGTGGCTTCCAATAAAACTTTATTACATTATTTCTGCTTCAATAGCTTTAATTTTGGTGGATACCTTTCCATTTGCTACAAACTAAAGACTACGCCACAATGGAATTTTCCTGAACACCTCTCTCCATCTTTTCTCTAAACTTTCCAGCCAAAACTTTTCGAGCCCCTCCCAAAACAACCTACTAACCACACTGTCTACCCCTAAAATGTGGATTTATCCACGCTTTTCATTTTGCCTGTTATGCCATTTCCTACTTTTCTCCCATATTCAAGGACTGCTGAAATATTCCTTCTGCAAGCCTCTATCTAGAGTTCATAGCAATCCTCTTCTTTCTTTCTCACCTTGTTCTCATTGTGCATTGTATTACCTCTGTTGCAAAATATATTATGTTGAAACGATTACTTCTTTTATATACAGGCTGAAAGCTACATAAGAGTAGAAATCTGTGCTTTATTAATCACTGTATCCACCCACCACCTTGTGTAGTCAAGGCCTTTCCAGAGAAGGCCTTCCCTGACTGTCACATGATGGAGCATACGTGTGGTGGAGGAATGACGGTACATCACCCTTAGCCTGCAGGAAACAGTAGCTCTGGGGCCAGAAAGATTAAATCGCTACTGTATTTCTTCTCAGATCTTTTAAAGACATAAGTATAAATACTCATAAACTGTTCTTATTTATTATTTTATTTTGAGATGGAGTTTCTTTCTGTTGCCCAGGCTGGAGTGCTGTGGTGTGATCTCGGCTCACTACAGCCTCCACCTCCTGGGTTCAAGCGATTCTCCTGCCTCAGCCTCCTGAATAGCTGGAATTACAGGCACGTGCCACCATGCCTAGCTACTTTTTGTATTTTTAGTAGAGACTAGGTTTCATCATGTTGGCCAGGCTGGTCTCGAACGCCTGACCTCAAGTGATCTGGCTGCCTCAGCCTCCCAAAGGGCTGGCATTATAAGCGTGAGCTACTACATCTAGCCTCATCCACTTTAAAAAATAAAATCATAGTCTATGAGGTAAAAGTTAGAATAAAGGTAAGTAAAAAAATACTTGTTTTCTGTTCTGTCTTGTAGTAAGAGAAGCAGAAAAAGAAAAGGCAGGAGAGAGAAAAGTAGAACGAGAGAAAATTACAAAAGAAAAAGGGAGAGAGAAGGACCATCTAAGACCCAGGAATGAAACGAAATAATGACACAGGGGACAGAAAGGATCCTGGGATTGGTAGAGACAGAAACGAACACAGATGATACAGGGACACTCTGTGCTACGATTTCTCCCAATGTCAATGTTCTTGCAGAAGGCATTGAGTTTTTATGCCACCCTCTTGTTCCTGGACTAAAAGGGTTTCAAACTCAGGCTTGGTCTGGTTAGAAATCAGCAAGTGTGGGTCACTGCAGGACTGGTCAGCCACGTCCTGTCTGAGGCCACATGCCTCCTAGCTCCAGCCAAAGTTTGCTCTCTGCGAGAAAATGAGGATCTTGCTGCTGCCAGATCTTCGTGGTTTTCAAGAGATGCCAGAAATCTGGATTTTTGTTTGTAAAAACCACTCTGTGGGCCAAACAAAACATTTCAGTGGGCATCACGAGCTGCCAGTTTCTGCCCGCTCAACCGTACACAAAAACACGGCTGTTTCCCTCCATGGCTTTCACTGACGTGCTAAGTGAAATCCAGCCTCAGATTAGAGATGGCCCATGGGCCGTTGCAGGCCCACTGCAGTTGCAGCCACCGTCCTGGTTATCAGCAGTCAGCGAACTCAGGACAACAGAAGCTGAGACCCAGGCCGACTCCACTTCCCCGGGGCCAGCCTGTTCCTGGCTGAGATGACATCTGTCAGAGCACCCTGTGCTTCCTGTCCAGCAGTGCACAGGGCTCTGTGCAGAACAGAAAAGAGAAAGACACAAGAAAGTGGGCTTCTTTTTCCTTCCAAAGTCACCCCGTTTCAGGGTGGAGAGGACTGAGCATGAGGCACTTGAAAGAAATTGAATAAAACAGAACGAATTGAGAATTACTAATGCTGAGTTCAAGGATCCAGTGGAGTTTACTTGAAGAAGTGAAAAGAAAGTCGTCCTGAGTTCTAATCCCACCTACATTCTGCAGTTCCTCTGGTAGCACACACAGGCCTATTATTTGTTCTTCTTATTTTGAATGAGTCTAATAATACTTGCCTATTTATGTCTCTTTCTGTGAGGAGTCAGAATTAATGAATTTTTAGAGATCGAGAGAAAAATTCAAATTCTACATCTATGATTATATAAAATCAAGAGGGATACAAATTAGAGAAAATACATTTCATTTAGATGTTAATTTAGTCATTAAAATAAGCAATTAAAACAAATAAATTAGTAATTAAAACAAGACATAAGAATGGAGAAAGCCTGATGTAAGCATAACAACAGAATGCTTTTTTTAAAACAATCGACTTCTTTTCTCTTTCAAGAATTTCCAGGAACTGTCTATGGCTCTTACATATTCATTGTGAGAGACAGTCTGCTGTTTTTTGAAAGATGAGGCCAAAAATTTTTAATCCTGATTAAAATTGTTGAATAAATGGCATTGAAATGGCAATTATGAAAATCACTGTGCTAGAAAATAATACACAAAATTTCACCACCCAACAAGATTATTTTCATGGTTCAGTGTTCACTTTTTAGCCTTTCAGTGTATATAGTTGTTAATCAAAGTATTATGTTGTATTTTTAAAATTTAATGTAATATCATAAAATATTTTTCATATCACTACATACCCATCAGAACTATTATTTTAATTGATACATCATATTTTACCTTTTTAAAAAAGTTATCTCATTTTCCTAGTTTCAAGTACTTTCACTATTGTATTAATAAATAATGCTGCAGCTTTGTACATTTTAGATTATCTACTTATGAAGCATTCCCCGGAGCAAATGAAAATGCATCAATATTGTTGCTGCTCCTGAAAGGTACTGCCAAGTTTTTTTCCAAACACCTGGCAGCATTTAAACGATACAATGAATGACTATATAAATCTTAATGCTTCTTGTCACCACTAGCATTATCAATAAAATGGGCCTATACAGTATGAGTGACACAGGTCAGTACAGTGATTCGTTCTGAACTGGTGTGTTAGCTCCACAGCACTACCAATGGAGGTTAAGCCAGAGGATTATTTCCAGAAATTCTAGTTTCCTCATCTCATAAGAGTTTGAAAGATACAATCTCTAAAGACTATTTCAGCTTTAAATATCTAAATCTTAAGCACTGGTTAAACACTGTATCCTTCTAATAATTTTTGCTCTATTATGTTTTAGAAGAATTGGAGAGATGGCATTATATTTTCATAAGAATTAAGTCCCCAAGAAATCTATTTAATTAAATTCAGAAAAATGTATTAAGGCTATTTTAGGTATACTTCTACTGGAAAGGAGGAAAAGAAGGAAGGAAGGAAGGAAGGAAGGAAGGAAGGAAGGAAGGAAGGAAGGAAGGAAGGAAGGAAGGAAGGAAGGAGGGAGAAAATGAGAGAGGGAGGGAAAGAGAAAAGAAGTCAGTGTTCTACTCAGAAGAGAAAAATTCATGAGAACTTTAGGAACCAGGCAACCATTGGCCAAATGTCCAAAGACCCAATTTTGAGTCATGAGATACATTTGTAGTAGTTCATTTTTCAGGAAAAAAAGAACAAGATACATAATAGAACAAAGGCCATTTTACAATATGTGTTAACTTGTTGACAAGAGTCTTACAAGGAGCATAAAAATAAAATAACATTGTTTGACATTTAAAATATTGTTTTAAAAGGCTGAAGTGTAATGTCCCAGAATTTCTGTGACATCAAACATATAATTCAAGTAAAAGTGAGCTTAGCTTTGATTTTTTATTTATGTTTAGAATTCTGAGGTGCCTCTTGCTGTAATTACTAGCTCTGGATGACTCTGCCCCACTCTGAGATGCAGGCTACACCCAGCTTCGTGAGGGATGGACCTTGACACTAAAGAGGTATGGATTCCACCGTCCGCTACTGCTGCCTGGACCCACACAGCCGCCCACATGCGGCAGCGTCCTTGTCATGCTCCTTTGGACTTGGTCATCCTCTGTGACTTCCTTCGTAGAATCACCCCACTCCTCCTGCCTGAGCCTTGAGCCTGGCCCAGGCTCTCCTGTCTAGCCTAATGCTCTGGAATCCACATGTGGCGTATACCCAAGTTCCAGCTGTTCCTTCTCTAATTCAGTCCTACAACATGCCCGAGGGGTAAGACTGGGCATTCAGAACTCGTACAACTGGCTGGGGTCCTGCTGTTCCTGAGAAGAGAACAATGCCAGTACTGGGTGGTAGATCCGAAGCTCTAAGTCATGACCCCAGTGCTGAATGCCCCTCCACACCTCTCACTCACATGGATATTTCTGGAAAACTACTCAACTGTATTACTTTGTTATTCTAGGACAGTCATTCATAAAACACATAGCAATGGAGAGCCTACTATGTGCAGGTCATGGTGCTCAGCGCTATGTGGGAGACAAAGTTAAATCCCAAACAGAACCTGCTCCAGTGAGCCTAGAACTAGGTGCAGCCTTGATAGCTGAGGACAGCTCCTTCAGAGGCAATGCACTTGTGCTTTTGGGACAGCTGTACTTTCATTTGGTTCATTTTCCATAGAAATGTAAATGAACACTTCAAAGTTTTTCAAAAGAGGAAATGGATCAAGACATTCTGATAAATGTTTCCTAAAAATCAATTCTTAGCTACCATCAAATATGATATGCTATCAAATAGTAGGGATCAGAAAATAGTCTGCTATCAAAATATATGTATATATATAAAACAAAGATGTCCCCCAAATTGTCAACCATAATAAAATGATAAGAGAATTTTAAATGTATACACATATAGAAACTCTTTCCTTCTTTTTTTTTTTTTTTTTTTTGAGATGGAGTCTCACTCTGTTCCCCAGGCTGGAGTGCAGAGGCATAATCTTGACTCACTGTAACCTCTACCTCACAGGTTCAAGCAATTCTTCTGCCTCAGCTTCCCATGTAGCTGGGATTACAGGCATGCTCCACCATGCCTGACTTTTTTATTTTTAGTAGATGGGGTTTCACCACATTGGCCAAACTGGTCTCGAACTCCGGACCTCAAGTGATTTGCCCGCCTCGTCCTCCCAAAGTGCTGGGATTACAGGCATGAGCCACCACGCCCGGCCTGAATTCAACAATCTAACATGTTTGTGGTGTTGTGAAATATTTCATGATTTCTACCATTTAGAGGCATGATAAAGGATGATCAATTAGCAAATTTAGTCAAAAGAAGTTGTTTGGGTAAGGCAAGGTGAAATACATTCATGTAAATACAGAACTTAGCACAAGTTCTGAATGTGCTTATACACCAGTTATCTTAAAAGCTTTCCTGCTGGATTGACAATGTTTGCAGTGATTTGCAGGCCCTTCCACCCACCTGTCCCAGGTAAGAGTCAATCACAGTAAGCGCAAGAGCCAAGAAGAAGCTGGCTTTGGTACCTTGTAGTGACCAGTTATGAGGAGGCTCTGTTTTTATTGGCTGGGGAAGAAGAATGAGGTTATTAGAGCTCAAAGTTGCAGGGAATATTTTAAAATTCTGTTGACTACCGAATTTACCACTTCCTATCCATTTCTCAACTAGTTTAAGGCTGTTTTATAGCCCAACTTAAAAATTACAGTTGGCCTCAGATAGCTTTTTATCATTCATACAAGCTCACAGCTTCTGGAATTCAAACGAGGGCTCCCCATTCCCAGTCCAGCATTCTCCTGCAGGCTGTGGATGATCCTCCAAGCTCCGGCCTCTGTGGAACACCAAGCTTCGCCTTCTCTATTCTTGCTCATGAAAACACACGGAGCACACCCATATTCTATTGCTGGCTCTCACAGAGTACCCGTGTTCTGGGCTGGCAGAAGAAATCAGCTTTAATGTGGAGATAGAGCCACTGAGGCACAATAATAATAATAATTATTATTATTTTTCTTTGAGATGGAGTCTCTGTCACCAGGCTGGAGTGCAGTGGCACAATCTCAGCTCACTACAACCTCCGCCTCCCGGGTTCAAGCGATTCTCCTGCCTTGGCCTCCCGAGTAGCTGGAACTACAGGTATGCACCACCATGCCCAGCTAATTTTTTTTTTTTTTTGTATTTTTAGTAGAGACTGGGTTTTAACATGCTGGCCAGGATGTTCTCGATGCCTTGACCTCATGATCTGCCTACCTCGGCCTCCCAAAGTGCTGGGATTACAGGCATGAGCCACCACACCTGGCCAAGGCACAATAATTTTAAATGACTAAGTGGCTCTGGAAATTAAATCCAGAACTGTGTTCTCAATTAGGATAGAGACCGCCAAATGACATTTCTTGTTTTCTTTATTTTGACTCTGTTTATAGGAGCATTTAAATGTAGCTTTGAGAAAAAAAATAATGAACCCATTAGGATATATACATTTGGTGCTCAATAAATGTTTGCAAAATAAATGCAAAAATGCCATTTTAAGGAATAAAAGATTACATTATATAGAATAAGCCAGCAAATTTGTGAGATGAGGATTTTTCTTTATCTACAGTGGTTTCTGAAGTCACCTTATTAAAGGGGACTTGGCTAAAATAACTTCAGTTAAAATATATGATCTGTCACAAGCTATTGATTTTAGAAAGAGAAGGCAGTTCACATTCATGTATTTCATTGCTAAGTGCAGCTGTTATGTACAACACCCTGCCCTTACTAAACTGACATGCTCAAAGGAAATACTGATAACATTCTGACATTAAAATGCACTCATGCTCAGCAACAGTCTAATCATTTTATCTTCTTTATTAATATTAGAAAACCATTTCTGCAACGTTAGTATTTCTAAGTGAATTGAATCAGATTCTCTTAAGGGAGTAATTCTACTGAAGATGATTTTTTTAATGCAAAAATGCAGGCACATTCATTTGTCCTAGGTCCTACTTTGCAGAATACTATTTAATTCAATATAGTGATTGTTTTTGGAACGACGCCATCATCCAACAGCATAAGGCCTCCGTTACATCTGCAGTCTATGTTAAGGGCAGCATCCACTTAATACTAAATCTCAGCAAACCTTTTAATAAAAAGGTATCTTTATGCAAAAAAGAAATAAAAGAATTTAAATAGCAAGTTACATGTTCTTTAGGAGGGAAAGAAGGCAGAATAGCATTTCTGTGGGTCTGGGGATGGGGTGAGGTAAAGATGAAGCCATCCTTCCTTCTGCCTGGGACGCAGGCTTCTGGGACCCTGCCTGAATGCTCCCACAGCCACCAGTAATCTGCAAGACTGAAAAGCTCATGCTCTAAGTCTGAGCTCAGGATCCTTATCTGGAAAACCAAGGAACCAATTAGCATTTTTTTTTACAACCTTCTGTAATCCCAGATTATAGGATTCTAGGATTTCTGTGTTTCTCATTCATACCAGAGCCCTGCTATGATCACTCTACTCGGGATTCACAGCCTGTTTCAATTCTTGCTTTTTAACATAGATTTAGCCTAAGTTCCATCCTTTGATTTCCCCAGTGTCTCAAACAAGAAAAGAATCAACTGCTTAGAGTTGGAGATTTATTTATTCTAATAAGAGTCTGAACATTTTGTAAGCAAAATACCAGTTCTCTTTAAATTGATTTTTGGTATATAACTCCAGCCAATGTTTCTAATACATATCTTTAGCCATACATGAACATTAAATCTTAATGTCATTTAAATCTTTGGGGTTGGGCACAGTGGCTCAGGCCTATAATCCCAGCACTTTGGGAGGCCAAGGCAGGAGCATTGCTTGAGTACAGGAGTTCGAGACCAGCCTGGACAACACAGTAAGACCATATCTCCATAAACAAAAACAAAAACAATTAGCTGGGCATGGTGGTACATGCCTGTAGTGCCAGCTACTCAGGAGGCTAGGGTGGGAGGATTGCCTGAGCTTGGGTGGGCAAGGCTGCAATGAGCCATAATTGCCCCACTTCACTCCAGCCTGGACAAGAGTGAGATCCTGTCTCAAAATATATATATATTTGGGAAAACAAGTTTTCTGAAACCATAAAGCAGTGGCATTCATATTGACTCAGTATTTGTTTTAAAGCATAAGCATCACTTAATATAATTAGGGTAAGTATAGTCACAGTGCCTAAGTTAATACTTACTATGCACGTGGAGATGAGCTTTTTTTAAATGGGATTGAGCAAATTCTCCTGAAGTATTCTACATGCATTATTGCAATTGTTCTGTAAATGTGTAAAAGCCTTAAGACTTTATCTTTTAATTATATATGATATGCAACACTTGTTTCCAACACCTGCAGAGAAATTTCCCGGACACTGAAAGAAACAGTGCTTTCATCTTATTAAATTAGTGTGGTTTCGATTTCACATTATCTTTGGTTGCTCAGCCTCTAGTATTACAAGTTTATTGCTTCTCCTTGGCTATGCTAAAAGTTGAAACCAAAAGTCATTTTCTGCTTTATTGACTTGCAGGAGGAAAAACTGAAATTATCCTGGTCATTAAAGAGAGTACTTACAATTTTTTTGCCTTCTATTAAGACAGTAGAAATATTTGTTTCAACATTCCACAGTCTCACTGTTCCTTTCTGTTCTCTGTAGATGAATTCTGTATCTGTAAGAGAGGAAGTAGAAAAAACACCATGAAACATCAAGAAACTCACTCGGCTTTTGACAAACACTATGTAAAATAAAATCACTAATTTTGAAAAAAAAAAAAAGATAGGCTCCCATTCATCAAAGGGTCTTTTCAATATGGTGCAATATGCCCAGCTCTTCTTAATCCAGCCTCTCCTACTTTATACACTGACATAAAAAGCACAGGCGCACACAGAGAAAACCTTTGAAACAGCTAGAATGTTCTTGGGCAGGACGTGAAGAGCAGATTAAGAAAGCAGCTATTCCAAGGGGCCAAAGACAATTGCTAGTAAAGGGACTAATTTCCTATATCCAACTTTGGAATAAATCTGTATGTAAAATGCCTGCGGCCCACATCCACATCCTGCAAAATATGCTTTCATCTGCTCCACGGGCTCCCCTAGCTGCTCTTGCTTGGAGGAGTTAGCTACTTCGCTGCCGTGCATACCTGTGAATCTATACATCTCATAGATTATGAGCCTGGCCTCTTGTATATAAACAATGAAGATTTCAAGTATCCCCTTAGAAAATTAGTAAAAATGCTTACTCAAAATAGTATGCACATGGGTATGTACATATATATCTCCTATGAATGAAAGGGTATATTTCTGAAAGTTAGGGTTGTATTTAAAAAAAAAAAAAAAAGAACAAGAAATCAATGAGATAAAAACACTCCAACAGAAAAAAAACTGGCAAAATGAATACACCACGGAATTTTGTGAAACAAGACAAAAACAGTAAGTAAGCACATGAAGAGACTCTTAAACTCATTAACATCCTGATGATGCAAAAGAAAATCGGAGATATCATTTTGCAGCCACTATATTAGAAGAGAGTAAGAAAATGTCCTATGGGAAAGTTACTTTCTGTATGTAGGGTTGCAGGTGGAGAGGAGGGTCAACAGTGGGGAGAAGAAAACACTATCTTTCTGAGTGAAGGTGGGAACATTCAGCCAGTTTGGTGGTAAAGGCATTTCACACTATAATAGTTGATGACTGAAAAACATTATGCAGACTGGATTAATTCAAAAGCAGAGTTGTTACAATTTAAGTATGTGTAGATTTTACGAGGAAAATGAAAGTCTATCAATATAATGAAAACTTCATCATCTACATGGTCCTAGATCAATCTATTTTATGCATTATGTAAGTTACATACCAAAGTTCAGTGCTAAAGTTGCTAACAGATGTTTAGGTGAAATTGTTTTCATTTATTTTCCTGGTAATACTTTCATGTACGAATCAAATGAATCATGTTTTTTCTGTTTCTTAAGCAAACATCCCAAGGTGCACTTATCAAATGAGCTATCTCCCATTAAGAGCACTCACATGGAAGCCTCTGCAATCATTTCAGTGAAGTTGTCCTTATATAGCAAATTTTAGAATATCTTTTTTAGAAAGCACTTAAATTTGTTAGTTATAGAAGTTGCAAAAAAGGTCATGACTTAATTTGATTGCCACCTTCTCTTCCTTTGTTCACTAGTTTTTGCTTTGAATGAACTTCTAAAACTCAAGTCTGCCCTCAGTGGATGAAAATTTACTGCCTTTGACACCCCCCCAAGGAGTTCCAAGTTCTCTGCTTTTACCCCACCCCAACATTACTGATCACAGTGAAACAATGATTGTTTAAGATTATGCAGTGGGAGCTGAACAATGAGAACATAGAAAAGGGAATAACACACACTGGGGCCTGTTGCAGAGGGCCAGGAGGAGGGAAGAGTATCAGGATAAATAGCTAATGCATGCTGGGCTTAATGCCTAGGTAATGGGTTGATAGGTGCAGCAAACCACCATGGCACATGTTTACCTGTGTTACAAACCTGCACAGCTTGTTTCAATGGAAACCAATGAGACCACTTCTGAATGAGAACATATGATTGCTTTTCTTTCTCCTGAATTTTATCATTCCACTACTTTTAATGGTTTTATCACATATTGATGTATTCTTAAATACTCTGGTGTTTAGTTTTCTTTGCATTTGAGCTTAATAAGGTGATATTTACTGTGTTTCTCAATAATTTATATTATATCGTATTTCTAAGGTGAATATAACAGTCCATACGGTCTTGGGTCTTAGTTCTCACTGATGTACATGATTCAAGTGTATATCACAATGGATGCCAGTCATTTCTAGCTTTATTGTTATTACAAACCATTCTACCATGAATATTCTCCTTTACATCTTTTGCCACAAACATACAAGGCTTTTTCTTTTCTTTTTTTTTTTTCCTTCCTTTTTTAAAAAACTTTTGAGATGGAGTTTTGCTCTTGTCGCCCAGGCTAGAGTGCAATGGCATGAGAGCTCGGCTCACTGCAACCTCCACCTCCCCGGTTCAAGTGATTCTCCTGCCTCAGCCTCCCCAGTAGCTGGGATTACAGGTTTGTGCCACCACACCCAGCTAATTTTTGCATTTTTAGTAGAAACGAGGTTTTGCCTGGGTTATGGGAATTCTTAACCTTACAAGTTATTTTCAAGTGTTTATGGCACTTTAACAGGCACCAATAGCGAATGAGTTCTCATAACTCACATCCTCTCTAAAACTTGCTGGTTTCAAACTTCTTACTATCTTCCAATATAGTGGGTGCTAAATGGTATCTTTGATATTATTTTGCATCATCAGAGTATTAATGACTTTAAGAGTCTCTTCATGTGTTTACTATTTTTGTTGTATTTTATAAAATTCATTGGTTTATTTATTTTGCCTACATTTTTCTGTTGGAATGTTTTTATTTAATTGGTTTGTAAGCAATTTTTTTATACATCCCATATGAAATTTTCATTAGTTTTATGTGTTGAAAGTGTATTTTCTTGTTATGGTTTTCATTTTCTTTATGAAACATTATGATATTATTAATAGTCAAAAATGTTTACTTTTATTGCATTTGATATGACATATGTAATAAATACTTTCCTATTACAAAGTCATAGTAATCATCTCCTATATTTTTTCTGAAACATTTTTTACTTTTCCTTTAAAAAATTAAGCTTTAATTCACTAGGCGATGATGTGAATGTATGGTGTGAGGTAGGAATCTAATTTTGTATGTTTATATCTGTAACTGTTTGTTCCCGTACAATTTGAGAAGGTGATTATTCGCTCAGTAAGATATGATGTGATCAATATTTCAGCAATAATATCTTCAGTCATTGGGTCATATGGAACTTTTTTATATGTCCACTGATAGGCTGGCTCATTCCTGCATCAATACCACACTGTGAAATTATATACCTTTGTAGTAAATCTTGCTTTCTGGAAGTATTCCCTTATGATTTTCCCTCAGGAATGGTTTGGTGTTCCTTGGGATTTTGCTGTTGTTATATATGCTAGATTCAGCCTTATATGCCTTAGATTCAGCCTGTTAAATTAAAAAAAGAATTCTTCTCAGAAACTGTTGAGATTTCATTAAATTGAAAAGGTCCATTTGGAGGAAATTGGACACCTTTACAACACTGAATCTTCCTTCTACGTACTTGGTCTACCTTTCCACTTATTTAGGTTTTGTTTTTTTTTTTGAGTATTTTTATATTTTTCCATGGACAAAAATAACACAAAACATGACCTATCTAGAAATGAATCTAACAAAGGATGTGAAAGACTTCTATGACCCTTTGCTGTGGATCATCTACTCCATCAATAACCCCAGGAAACAAGTGATTTGTTTTATCATTACATAGCTTTGCCTCTCCTAGAATTTCTTGCAAATAGAATCACACATTAAATAGTCCTTTGTGTTTCTCTCCTTTCACTTATAATAATGATTTTGAGACATATCCATGTTATTCCATGTATTAATGTTTTATTCCCTTATACTGCAAAAGAGTAGTCTATGGGACTGATATACCTTGATTTTTATGCATTCAAATTCATGCATTTGTGACAATTTAGATTGCTGCCAAGTTGTAGCTATTGTATTGCTGGGTCATATGGTATGTTTGCACTTAACTTTATGGAAAACTGCCAAACTATTTTCCAAAGTGTCTATACCATTTTGCATTTCCACCATCAATTGTATAAGAGTCACATACACACCACTTCTTTGCTATCAGTTGTCCAAATCAGTCTTTTAAACATTAGTCACTCTAGCAGGTGTGTAGTGGTATCTCACTGAGGTTTTAATTTGTATTTGCATTTTGATGATAACTAGTAACAATAAACGTCTTTTCATGTGAATACAGGTCATTTGCAGGGTTTTTTTGGTCTATTCTTAATTTTTTTTTTTGCAATTTATTACCAAGTCCTTTAAATATTCTGGATATGAGCCTTTGTCTGATATGTATTTTTAAAAATTCTCTACCAAGTGTGGCTTTCCTTATTTTCCCAATTAAATTCTTAAAGAGAAAATCATTTATAAAGTGAGTGAAAGCTATTTTTTTTTGTATTTTTCTTTTATGTCTATTCTTTTGCCAATGCCACACTGTGTTGATTACTGTAACTTGAAAGTAAGTCTTGAAATCAAGTAGTGTAGGGCCTCAAACTTTGTTTTACTTTTTCAAAACTGTATTGGATAGTTTAGGTCCTTTGTATTTCAATATAAATTTTTAAATTATCTTGTTGATTTCTTCAAACAAGCATCTGGGATTAGGATTGGTATTACATTGAATCTGCAGTTCAATTTGAGGAGAATGGCCATCTTAAAAATACTGATTCTTCCAATCCATGAACATAATATGTATCTCCACTTGTTTAGATCTTTCTTAGCTTCATTTGGAAATCTTAGTAGTTTTCATGTATAGATTTTTAATTTCTTTTTAATAATTCAATTCCAAAATTTCCTAATATTTTTTCATTATTATAAATGATATTACTATTTAATTTCATTATTTGTTAGTTGGTAATGTATAAAAATAAAATTAATTTTGTCTACTGATGTTGTGTCCTGCAAATTTACTCAATGTACTTTTTAGTTCTAGTTCACTTAAAAAATACACTTCTTAGAGTTTTAATATACACAATCATGTTATGCAAAGAACAGGTCTACTCCTTCCTTTCAAAAATGTTTACCTTCTATTTCTTTTTGGCTTTACTGCACTCACCAGGACCTTTATTACCATGCTACATAAAATCAGTGTTAGAGGACATCTTTTTATTGTTCCCAATGTTAGGCAGAAATCATTGAGCTTTTCACCACTGAGTATAACGTAGGCGTAATTTTTTTTCATAAATGACCTTGATAAGTTTGAGGAAGTTCCTTTCTGTTCCTAGGATGTTGAAAGATTTTATCATAAAACATTGACTATTATGAAATGCTTTTTGTGCAGCTATTGCAATTATCTTATGGAGTTTCTCTTTTATTGACATTAATATACTGAGCTATGTTCACTAATTTTCAGATGTTAAACCAACTTTGCATTCCTAAGATAAACCCATTAGTCATGAGGTATTACCATGTTTTATATATTATGATTATTATTTTGTGACAGGGTCTTGCTCTGTTTCCTAGGCTGAAGTGCAGTGGCATAATCATGGCTGACTGCATTCTTGACCTCCTGGGCTCAAGCAGTCCTCCCCACTCAGCCTCCAAAGTGGCTGGGACCACAGGCACTTGCCACCACGCCTGGCTAATTTTTTAAATTTTTGTAGAGATTGAATCTCAATCTGTTATTCAGGTTGGTCTCAAACTCTTGGGCTCAAGCAATTCTCCTGCCTCAGCCTCCCAAATTGCTGGAATTATAGGTGTGAGCCACCATGCCAAGCCTATTGTTGATTTTTATTTGTTAATATTTTGTCAGGCATTTTTGCCTTATGTTCATGAAGGATTTTAGTTCTTTTGAGTCTTAGTTCTTTTATCTTAGTTCTTTTTTCTTGTGATCTCTTTAATCTGGCTTTAGAGTGAGAGTATCACTGCTTCATAAAATAAGCTGGGAAGTGTTCCATCTTATTCTATTTTCTGAAAGAATTTTTGTGGGATTTTTATTATTTTTGCCCTAAATATTTGATAGAATTAATTAATGAAGCCAACTAGACATGAAGTTTTCTTTGTAGAAGGCTTCAAATTACAGACACAAGTTCTTGAATTGATATAGAACTGCTTCAGTTTTCTATTTCTTCCTAAGTCGGTGTTGAAAATAGGAGTCATTTGATGATTTATCCATGTCATCTAGCTTTTGAAATTTATTGGTATTGTAGGAGGGAAAGGATATTTTCTCACCCATTGTCAGGGTCATGGCCGAGGCACCTACAGCAAAAGATCAAAACGAGAAAAGCACACACCTTTATGTAACGTCAGTTTTATGTGATATGGGAACCTTCAGAAATGAACACCCAAAGAAATGGGGAAGCCTGTGTATTTTTATGCTTTGATTTGATGAATGGTGGACAGTTATGGAAAAGTACAACTAGAGAAAGGTGGTGTGATCTAATGGTAACTGGGGGAACTTAGCAAGCCCTGTTGGTTGACATTCTTCTTCATGTCCCTATGTCTTCTGAGATAAGGAGATTCTTTTCCTCTGAGTACAAGAAGGATACTTCTAGAATGAAAGTCTTATAACTTGCTTCAGAAGAAAGTCAGAGGATTCGTGCATGGCCTTCTTTAGGGGAAAAGTGTGGAGGAAGGGCACAGACACCTTTCTGTTTCTGCTATTTCCTCCACTGCTAAGGTGCCATATTTTGCGGTAGTATGTCCTGAGCCCCAGCAGTATAAATTTTGTTTTATTTTTAAAAAAATTTATTTAGAAGTATTTATTAATTTTAAAAATATGCATGCATTTTGTTTTAATTAATAGTGTATTATCTTTTTAGTAAGATAATAAGGTTATGCTTTAGTTGGATAATAGTATCTGCATTTACATCTCTATTTCCTTAATTGGTAATTTATATCTTTTTTTCTTGATCAAACTGGATATTTATCAATTTTATTGACCTTTCAGAGAACAAACTCTTGGCATTACCATGTGTATTATTTCTACATTCTACTTCATAAAGTTATTTTCTTTTCTTCGTTATTCCTTCCTTCTGCCTTCTTCAGCTTTAATTTACTTCTTTTTTTCTAGTTGTTAAGATGAAAGCCTAGGTCTTTGATTTTTTTTTTCCTTTCTAATTAAACTATTAAAGCTAAAATTTTTCCTGTATAGATACCATTAGCAACGTCTCACAGATTTTGATATGGTGAATTATATTATTACTCAGTTCAAATTATTTCTAATTTTCCCTATATTTCATATGCTAATAGGCATTTTGAAATCTGTTAATTTCCAAATATTTGAAGTTTTTCTGACCACCTCATTAGTATAGATTTTTAAAAATTAAATCCACTGGATCAAGGAATATTCTGTACATATTTCAGTCTTTTGAAACTCATGACATTTTATGGCCAATAATATAGTCGATCCTTATAAATATGCCATATGCATATGTAATAAAACCATTATATGCCATGGAATACTATGCAGCTATAGAAAAATGATGAGTTAGTGTCCTTTGTAGGGACATAGATAAATCTGGAAACTATCATTCTCAGCAAACTGACACAAGAACAGAAAATCAAACACCGAATGTTCTCACTGATAGGCGGGTGTTGAACAATAAGAACACATGGACACAGGGAGGGGAGTATCACACACTGGCATCTGCTGGGTGGGGGGATAGGGGAAGGACAGTGGGGGGTGGGCAGGTTAGGGAGTGATAACATGGGGAGAAATGACAGATATAGGTGACGGGGGGATGGAGGCAGCGAACCGCATTGCCATGTGTGTACCTATGCAACAATCCTGCATGATCTGCACATGTACCCCAGAACCTAAAGTACAATTAAAAAAAAAAAAAGCCAAATCATGCAAGGAAATACAATGGCTTAACAATCATATAAAATGATAGTCACTAACCAATAAATATAAAATGTGAAAAATAAAGTGATAGAGTATAAATATAAAATAATGACACGTCAAATTTCAAGGAAAAATTTTCTTAACTACAATACCCATTTCTAATAAGGCTGTAGTGAAATGGACACTAATGCATTACTGGTGAGCATGTAGACTGGAATAACCATTTAGGAAAAATATCTCATGATCATGTATATATCAAGAATCCTAAGCTGTTTATGTTTTCTGACCTAGAAATCCTACATTGGAAATTCATTATAATGAAATACTCATAAAAACAAGGAAACTTTAATGTACTGAAATATGAATCCTGATGGAATTTATAATAAAAATATGGAATGATTCAAATGTCTAAAAGTAGGTGACTGGTTAAGCAAAATATGGTATATTACTAGCTGGCTGGACTACCATGCATCCATCAAAAATAACATCTTAAAGTCATTTCTAAGAATGTTATATATGAGTGTACTTTTTTCATGTTAAGTGGGAAATGAGAAATGTGGCAGAATACAATTATAAAAGCAAAAGCAAAAACAAAAACAAACAAACAAAAAAACCATTGATATGGCTGGGTCAACCCTCTTTTTTTTTTGAGACAGAGTTTTGCTCTTGTTGCCCATGCTAGAGTGCAACGGCACAATCTTGGCTCACTGCAACCTCCACCCCCCGGGTTCAAGCAATTCTCCTGCCTCAGCCTCCCAAGTAGCTGGGATTATGGGCATCAGCCACTACTCGCAGCTGATTTTGTATTTTTGGTAGAGGCAGGATATTTCTCCAAGTTGGCCAGGCTGGCCTTGAACTCCCAACCTCAGGTGATCCACCCACCCTGGCCTCCCAAAGTGCTGGGATTACAGCCATGAGCCACTGTGCCCTGCTATATGGATCTATCATTTGTTTGTTTTCTAAGTGTCTCCTCTGTCTTGTTTCTCTCTCATTATCTGGCTTTTATTTGATTGTTTAAATATCTTTAGAATTTTAATTTTCCTATTTTAGTTACATTTCTTTGCATTAGCTTTTTTTGTGGTTGTCTTATAACTTTTAATATATACCATTAAATTTTCAAAGTCCACAAACAGTTAATAATGTACCAGTTCTCATCAAATACAGAAACCTGTTAAGCTTTCAGGTCCACATCCACTTCCATGCAATTAAAGTTGTTATGTGTATTATATCAACATACTTTATAAATTACAGAAGATTTATAGTTTCAGTTTATAACACAATATTATTAAAAATTTTAAAAATCAAAAAGAAAAAAATGTCTTTTGCATTTACCCACAATGGCCATTTCTGATGTTTTTTATTCTTTATCAAGATTTGAGTTTCTGTTGTATATCATTTTCCTTCTTGATGAAATTTCCTTTTTGTATGGGTC
Organism: Cheracebus regulus; assembly: GCA_963574635.1. Classification (NCBI taxonomy): domain Eukaryota; kingdom Metazoa; phylum Chordata; class Mammalia; order Primates; family Pitheciidae; genus Cheracebus; species Cheracebus regulus. The sequence goes on along the minus strand of CAUYQU010048906.1, from coordinate 123,991 downwards.
TGCTGGCAAAACACATTATTTTATATTTGTTGTATCTGACAATGTCTTCATTTAATCTTTATTCTTGAAAAATATTTTCTGTGAATACAGATTCCCAGTTTATAGGGTTTTTTATTTTGTTTTTTGTCTTTCAGCATTTTAAAACTCTATTCCACTCTCTTCTGGTCACCATGGTTTTTAGTAAGATGTCAACCATTAATTGAATTATTTCCCAGAATGTTATAAGTTATTTTCCTTTTGCTGCCTTTAAGATTTACTTGCTGCCTTTGGCTTTTGAAGTTGACCATTATGTGCTTTTATTTATTTTTTTTTTTGGTCTCTTTTTTTTTTCCTTCAACTTTTATTTTAAATTCTGGGGTACATGTGCAGGATATGCAGGTTTGTCACATAGGTAAATGTGGTTTGCTGCATAGATCGACCCATCACCTAGGTATAAAGCCCAGCATTCATTAGTTATTCTTACTGATGCTCTCTCTCCCCAACCCCACCCCTCAATAGGTCTCAGTGTGTGTTGCTCCCTCCAATGTGTTCATGTGTTCTCACTGTTCAGTTCCACCTTATAAGTGAGAACATGCAGTTTTTAGTTTTCTGTTTTTGCATTAGCTTGCTGAGGATAATGGCTTCCAGCTCCATCCATGTCCCTGAAAAGGACATGATCTTGTTCCTTTTCATGGCTGCATAGTATTCCATGGTGTATATATACCACATTTTCTTTATCCAGTCTGTTATTGATGGATATTTGGGTTGATTCCATGTCTTTGCTGTTGTGAACAGTGCTGCAATAAACATATGTGTGCATGTATTTTTATAATAGATTTATATTCCTTTGGGTGTATACCCAGTAATAGGATTGCAAGATTAAATGGTATTTCTGCTTCTAGATCTTGAGGAATTGCCACGTTGTCTTCCACAATGGTTGGACTAATTTACATTCCCACCAACAGTATAAAAGTGTTAATTTTTCTACGCAACCATGCCAACATTTGTTGTTTCTTGATTTTTATTTTTCTTCTTCAAGTTCTGGGATAACTGGCATGAGATGGTATCTCATTGTGGTTTTGATTAGCATTTCTCTAATGACGCGATGTGCTTTAGATTGGACTTCTTTGTGTTCTTTTGTTTGATGTTCACTGAGCATCCTGTATTTGCAAAGATATGTCTTTCATCACATTTTTAGCTGTTAATCTGACAAATAGTTTTTCTACTTCTTTATCCATTTTCTCTCCTAGTATTGTAATTTCACATAAATTGGGCAGTTGAACATCACTTTACAGGTCTCTGATGCTCTGTTCATTAAAAATAAATTTTCTCCCTGTTCACATTGAATAATTTTTCTTTTCTTTTTTTTTTTTTTGTGAGACAGAGTCTCACTCTGTCACCCAGGCTGGAGTGCAATGGTGTGATCTCTACTCCCTGGAGCCTCTGCCTCCCAGGTTCAGGCGATTCTACTGCCTTAGCCTCCTGAGTAGCTGGGACCACAGACATGCACCACCACACCCAGCTAATTTGTAAAATCAGCATTTCATCACATTGGCCAGGCTGGTCTCGAACTCCTGACCTCAAGTGATCCACCTGCCTTGGCCTCCCAAAGTGCTGGGATTACAGGCATAAGCCACCCCTCCTAGCCTCACCTTGAATATCAATTTATCATTTCATCTTTACTAAGTCATGGTAATTAAAGTTATCAAGTCCATCCAGCGAATTTTTTAATTTCGGAATTTTTATTCTTCTACTTATAAGACCCTATTTGGTTCCTTTGTGTTTTCTGCTGAGAGTTTCCATTTCTCTGCTAAGATTTTCATTAATTGCAAAACAGGCTTATGTTGATTCATTGAGGATAGTTATAATAGCTTTTAAAAAATATTTGTCTGTTCCAGAAATCTGTATCATTTCTAGGTCAAAAGATTAACTTTCATGTTAAGAAGGTATTCCATTTTCTTGGTTATTTGTATGCCAGGTAATTTTGGATTATATCCGAGGCATTATGGATGTTGATTTCTGGACATTCTGGGTTTTGATATTGTTTCCCAATGAATGTTATTTCCTTTGCTCTAGTGGGCAATTTCCTTTGCTAGGCTTAGACCATCAACTTTATTTCTTGGGTAGCAGCTTTATTATTAGTGCAGATGTTCAATCTCTTTAGCTGACCTGCCTTGATTCCCTTCCACAGATACGATTCACAGGTCATTCAGCAACATGGGAAGGCAGTGACTGGGGATCCCCACTTTGGATTATTTCCTAACTTGCTCATTCTTCCTCTTGAGGCCTTCTCAAATTACCTGTTTTCTTCATTTGCAGTGTTTCTGCCTTGGTGGTGATTGTCGTCACCTTCACCATAGACTACTCCAGCTGCCTCCTAATGGATCTCTCTGATTTCCATTCTCTATGCCGACAAAGCCACAGCTCTCTTTTAAAACGCCTTTTTTATCCCATCGGCAGAAACTATTTTGGTCAAATTTCTTAGCCTGCCATTTATGGTCCTTCTGATTCTGGCCTGGGCCCCTCTTCCCATTTGAATGCCTATCACTCTCATAAAGCACCCTGAGCACCACCATGTCTCCCAATCGTCCGCACTCCCTCCCACTGCTCCCTGCACCTGTAATATCCTTCTCCCACTATGGCCAGGTAGGATCTTCCTGAGATCTCATAAAGGTCAGCACCCCTTTTAAGCTTTATGTCTTTTCCAGGCAGAATTCATCTCTCTCTGCTTTCAGCGCACATTTCATTCATCCTGTTTCATACGCATCACAGCATAATAGAGTTATCTGTCTGTCACAATTCCCTGTGTTCTGCACTAGACCGCATGATTCTCAAGAGAAGAGGCCACACCTTCCTGATTTTCTATCTCTAATACCTAGCATAATGACTGGTACAAAGTTAGATGCTAAATATATGTATGACGAATTGAGCCAATTAATACTATCATAAGTCTGATTCACCAAATATCTACCTTATGTACAAAACAATGGGAAGAACCACCAGTGTAAGAGTAACTGCTCTAGAATGAGGAGGCCATGGCAGAGGTGGAGTAAGGACATAGGCATGGGCATGGTGTGTTTCTTTTCTGTCAGATTATACCTTTTATGCCTCTTCAGGAGATTCAATGATCGTTATATTATCCTCATCACTGCAAAGCAATGAGATGTTACATAGGGGAGTGTACAGTACATTTTAATGTGATGTGGATAGGGGGATAAAGTTGAAAAGACATGCTCAACGGGAGTTCTAAGAAACATAAAGTGTCAGATTCCTAGGAGAAAATTTTCCAAAGGAAAGCTTACAGCACCACTAATTGCTAGTTACTTTTCATGTGCAAAATATCTAGTGCTTTGCATTTAAAATATAACACCAATCTCATTTTTCTGTGTACTCATGCAATTCTTCAAAGCTGAAAATATTACAGATTGGAAAAAAAATTACATTGGTAGCTAGGACTAGGAAGATGATTGCTTTTTTGTTTTATTTTTTTTTTTCAAACTGTGATATAAGAATAACAAATTGTTTTTCTGACTCTCTCAATAATAAGATAAAATTCCAGTTATTTACTCATAGTATCAACTGTCAGCTGATTTTATATGTTGTTTACTTTTGCTTGACAATAATGCATTTTTAAAAAGGCTTTCAAAGGCCATGCATATGTTAAACATTTACATAATGTGACGGCATCTGATGGTACTATAGATACCTTAACAATTGAGCTAAGAGATCTCATTAGTAAGTGTAATTTGTGTATGCTGTTTGGTTTTGAAGAGTACGCTAATTCCTGATTGTATAAATATCACAAAGAATCCTTGCATAGTAATAGATTTTAATTTCTGGAACAAAGAATGTACACAATGAATGTAGTAAATTTAATTTTTCTCATATCATCTTGTTAATTTTAAATAACTAGCAATAGAAACAGTGTTATATTACCTATTTTATTTCTAGTTATAATTTACTTGTATTTATGTATGTTCTGATAACAAATAGCACACAATACACACATATCTTAAGACAGTCAACATCAATATAATGGTCATGAAATACTAATATGTAACCTCTAATACCCACATTGCAGTCTAGAAATACCATTTCCCACCAAAGGAAACCCAAATTCTCTCTGTAAATAGCTAATTCCAAGTCTGTAATAAGAAATATCTGAGCCAAAAGGTCAAAGTTTATTAGGACCATGTCAAAATGACTCAGAAGACATCTTGGAGAGGCTCCCATTGGCCAATAATAGAACATTTGAAGCATTGATAAAACTAGCAACTGCAAAAGATTGAAGCTCATCAACTATGCATAAGTTCTTGAACTTAAAAACCAAACAGATTTGGAGGTTTATTTACTATTCTTTCTACTTTTGTTTAACATTTTCTATGATGTTACAATTCAAGAAGTTTTAAAAACATCATGAAGCTATAATGTGAATAAAGATGTGTTGCACTAGTCTTTCATTTCATCTCTTTTGGACTTTTGCAGTAATTTGCATTTATAGAATTAATCTATTTTGTTTGCAGGCTACTAGTGATTGTGTTTTCACCATGTTTATCCAGTAATCACTGGGCCACAAGCTCCAATTCTGAAATTGTTCCCTGCAAAGCCAGGAGCTAGGAGCCTGTCAAGTTGCAGCAGCCAAATGGCAGTCTTCAGTCAGGATGCAGACACACTGCCTCTCATGAACAGTGATTTTTCCTTTGGCCTTTAAACAGTAAGCTGTGTATGGCAAGTTATAAGAAGAATAAAAAATGATTAGAAAGCTGACATTAATTCCTACTGCTAGTTTCTTTTAGGAATTATGAGTTAAATGCAAATGTTTTAGTTGGACCATATTTATAATCTAGAACTGTACTGCTAATATGTAGCCTCTAGCCACATGTTTCTATTAATATTAAAATTAAATTAAAATTAAATAACATCAAAAATTTAGTTCCTCATTTATACTAGACACATTCAAGTGCTCAATAACCACATATAGCTGGTGGGTACTGTGGGGAGGCTGTGGGTATAGAATATTTCCAATACTGCAGAAAGTTCTTTAGGACAGCACTATCCACAAGGTTATATTAAGTGAGTATATTTCATTTGGAATGAAATATATTAGTTTACACCACAGCCTATCTTTCACCTGGAAAAATCACCCTTCTCAAGCCATGGCTATGGAAGAGAACACCACCAAAGGATTCCTCGAAGGTGGTGAGCAGACCTCCACAACTTCCTCTTGCCAATAATGTCTTCGTGCTTAAAGATAATGAAGACTATCATTGTGAGACCAAATAGGAAATTTTTAAATAGTTAAAAACAAATTCCAAAATAATCCAAATGTCACAAGACATAAACAAAAGAATGCAGGCTTACATTGTATCAGGAGCCTCCATAATCATCATCAGAATCAATGGATTAAAAAGTAGAAGTTTAAATGGCATGGAAATGCCAAAGGGACTTCTGGTTTTTAGTTTTGCTAAAACTCATGATATTAAAAAAAAATACCCAACATGGTAACTATATCCTTTTCTTTGCGATTATGAGAACTTCACACAGCCCTTTGGCATATCAGGGAAATACTACACATAGAGAAGGTGAAGAAATGTAAAAGAAATTATGCACATTCTGCTTAAAGTAGATCAGCAACTCATTTGCATGAGAATATGCTTAGAAAAGGTAGGTGTTTCCCACTGCATGTTCTCACTCATAAGTGGGTGTTGAACAATGAGAACACATGGACACAGGGAGGGGAACATCACACATCGGGGCCTGTCGAGGAGTTTGCGGGGGCTAGGGGAGGGGAAGTAGCGGGTGGGGGGATTGGAGAGGGATAACATTAGGAGCAATACCTAATGTAGATGACGGGGAGATGGATACAGCAAACCACCATGGCGCATGTATACCTATGCAACAAACCTGCACGATCTGCACATGCACGATCTGCACATGTCCCCCAGAACTTAAATTATAATAAATAAATAAATAAATAAATAAATAAATAAATAAATAAAAGGTAGATGTTTCCAAAAAGAGAAATGATGGGTATAAGAAGCAAAACTCAAAAAAAAAAAAAAAAGAAAAGAAACCACAAGAGCAATAGATATTTTATCCATTAAAAAATATTTACAATGTATGGGATACTCTGCTAGATATTTGGCATGTACCATGTGTTCCTGACTTACTGAAACTTACAGTCCAATGACAGTTATTGCATACTGGCTGTAGTAACTTTCCATGTTAATCATAGCACTGTGCTCTCAGACATGGTTCCAAGTAAATAAGTAATTCTGTTAATGTTATTAAGAACTAAGATTTTCTGTGCAAGAGAAAAGAGATCCACATTTTTAATTGTGGACATTCAGACCAGGTGCTGTGGTTCATGCCTATAATTCCAGCACTTTGGCAGGCCAAGGCATGAGAACAGCTTGAGCCCAATAGTTTGAGAGCCTGAAAAATTAGATGGGCAACATAGCCAGATCCCGTCTCTTCAAAAAAATAATTTAAAAGTTAGCTAGGCATGGTGGTATACGTCTATAGTCCCAGATACTCAAGAGGGTGAAGCAGAAGGATTTCTTGAGCTCAGGAGTTCAAGGCTGCAATGAGCTATGACTGAGCCATTGCACTCCAGCCTGGGTAACAGAGTGAGATCCTGTCTTTAAAAAAGAAAAAGAAAAAAAGGAAATTCAGTTAAAATTTAAAACCTTGTGATGTCGAATTTGCATCAGAATTATGAATAGAAACCAGTGTTTCTTTATTGTTCAAAACTATATACTTGCTAGTTTTGTTCCTGAAAAGGGGCTAGAAGCATGATTATCCTAGACACCCAGATTTTTGTCTCTAAATACCATTCTCCCTAAAATGAGCCAGGGATCTATTAAAAACTAAATGTTTCCAGGTCTGAGGCACATAAAGTATAGCATAAATCTAAAATATCTTACGGACCAGAAAGCAAAGACTAGTGGGGGAGATAAGGGATTGGTAAGAACATGTCAATAAGACCATGGTAGATTGCAAAATGACTCCAGTTCCTCACCCCACCTTTTACCACCTAATTTCTCAGGACCTTCCCTCATGACTCTAGGCTCAGACACAGGTCTGGAGTTGGGCAATGGAGTAAATAGAAGCAGGCTGGCGCTTGAAAAGCTCTTGCACAGTGAACATTCTTTCTCTTGGATTCTGCTATTGCCATGAGACAACATGCCTGGCCTAGTGTCCTGTCCCAGGAGAAGGATCAAAGGCATGAAGGGCAAGCTAGTTCCTCCAGTCATCCAAGAAGAGGCCATTTCAGATCAGCCAACACCTAGCTGGGTGTCTGGCCACGTGAGCATATCAGCCATGAGATACGTGGAGTTCTCTGACCACCACCTGCCAACAGCCAGGTTTGTGAAAAATGACTTACTCTGTGTGTCCCAGAAGGCTGTTAGTTGTTTATTACACAGCACCCTGTGGCATTAGATAACTGATACAAGGACAGAAGAACCAGCTGGAGGGGCTCTCCATGGTCAAAGTTAGGACAATCTGAACACCAGAAGAATAATGCTATCAGTGATTAAGACACAGTGAATACATTTTTAAAAGCGTGAGTCCATAGTTATACTCACAAAACATTAAAGAAAACGAAACTCTTTATTTTTCATAGCTGGACATCACTATGATACCAACTTCTTAATCTGAAAACTAGTAATTAAAAACAAACAATTAAGGATTCAGCTGCCTGCTTCGTTGGTATTTCAGGTGCACCAAATAGCCTGTTTACAAAGGAGAGTTCCACCTTTCAGAAGATTGTCAACTTGTAAATGTAGAACGGGTGATTAACTTAGAAAATCACCACTCTGTAGCTCCTGCTGAAAAACTTGGTGCAGGTAAGGATCATCGATAGCTGCTAACCTCATTTGGAGAAAAGTTAGTGGGATATTATCTCACAGAAAACATGCCATTCTCAATGGAAAAAACATGTTTATATTACAGAAATTTGGTGGTCACCTTTTTTTGCCCATTAATCCCCCCTTGGAATCACCAATCGTGGGGCGAGTGGACATTATAGATAAACGTGTGAAATCACCTCACCAAGAAAGCAATCAGACAAGTTCAGACGCAGGAGAGCCTCCAATACAACTAGCCTAATCCAGGCGCACTGTGAAATAGTATATATCCAGAAAAAAGAGGAGTTGTTCTATCATTAAGAGAAATTTAAAAGACATAATCAAGAACAATTACGATTTTTAATTTGATCTAGGCTCAAAAAAATAAAAAAAGCTATGTAGAAAACATTTGAAGATGGAATAAGGAAATTGGAATCTGGCCTGGAAATGTAATGATATTTGGGGATTACGGTCATTTTTGTCAGATATGATGATTGGATGTAGGAAGATATACTTCGGAAATTCATGTTTTAGTATTCAGGGATGAAAGAAAATGACAGTATAATTTATGTTTACACATTTTCACCAAAAAAAAGAAAAAGAAAAAGAAATGATGGGGAAACAAAAATGGACAAGGCATTGAAATTAATTGGTATTTGTATTGGTTATATAGGTGTTCACTGAACTATGTTTTCTACTTTTCTGTAACTTAAAAATATTTCATAAAAAAAATGAAGCAGAAAATAAGATCACATAATCCCTGATTTCTAGAATGTACACTAGGGTTGGAGCTCTTGTCCACAGGACAGGCACCGCTTGGGAATGACTCGGTCAGTCAGGAGCAGTCACTCGGAAGAGCCTGGATGCTTCTCCCTGTATTATCAGAAAGGTGATCCCCCCAGAGGTGGGTTTTGGGGGGACCTGGGGTGAGGGTAGAATTGAGAAAGACTTAACTGTGAGCAACTAACCTTATGCTTAGGTAAAACAAGTGCAGGAAATGGGAGATACGGAAGGTGGGACACCAGACGGGCAGGACCCCCAGAACACCCACTGGTTGTAAAGACGAAGACAGTTCAGGGAGCTTCTGAGCAGAGGCTGGGCAGAGGGCTGCAGTTTAGTTCATATGATTATGCCTGGAGGAGAAAAAGAGTTCCATTCTTTTTTTCTTTTTTAATTTTCCGTGTCTGGGTTTTCTTCTTTCTGGTTTATATCACAAAAATTGTCAGAGAAAAGTAATGTGGGCTCAAAAGATGTACAACTCTTTCTTTCAAAAGAGCACGTTTCCTAATGATATTTCTTTCCATTCTAAATACAAACAGCATTCAGCGGCCCTGCCAGAAAGCGCTTAACCAAAACAGTTCAGCCTTGACATCTGTGAGACCTGCTCTGGAGACCTGGGGCATTCCCAGCTTCTCTAGGACCCTAAGTGAGATGTGAACATTGGAACCACTGGCTGGTTAATTAGCTCTCTCTGGCTCAAGGGCTTCACGCAGGCCTCTTGATTCCAACTTACGCTGGAAACTTTAACATACGTGGCAGGATAACCTGATTGTGAGGTTCACTGCATCTGATTTTCCTGTAAGATCCTGAGAATAAGAATGAGTTAGAAAGACCACAGCAATGTTTTCCTTCCCCCTTTCAAGAATGCAACCAGGTGCTGTATTTTGTAAGTCTAAGGGTATTAAGAGGCATTTGCTTTAGAAAACCTGAATCTTGGAAACAAAGTTGAAGAATCGTCTGGGGCGGAAATGGGTAAGTGTGTGTGGATAGACAGAGAGGTGAGTTATTAAATTTTGTGGACTTCAAACTATGGTAAAATGATACCACGATATCTATCTTTACGTCAGTAATGACAGAGATAAATACTTAGTACTTTCAAAAAAATAATAATCACAGCTTGGAAATTACTTGGGAAGTAGCTACATTTTAAAGATGATTTTAGTGGTTTTAAATTTCACTTAATTTTTAATCATAAAATCAGAGACTTAGCAGTTTGTCTTTATTAATGCACTGCCCAAATAACTTTTAAAATCTTTTAAATTTCCATTATTTTCCATTCATTTTTTTTATGTGCCCAACAGAGTCCTGTTCAGAGTTTTAAACAGCTTGTTACACTGAAACCCCACTAAAAACAACAAAGCCCCTCTTTCTGTATTTAATATTGTCAACCATCTGCTATATGGGTTAAGGAAAAAAAAATTGTTTGTAGAATTAGGATTCGTCTTTGCAAATTATTTTTTCACTTCAACTTACCATAAAAGAAAATATACAGTTAAGCAGTCTTTCAAATGTTTAGAGGGGTGAAAGCAAAAGAGAGATCAGCAAAGATAAAAATCCATAAAAATTTATCCAGAGAATGAATATCCTCAGAAATGTGTTTTCAGCCAAGCCCTTTCCTGATAATGACCAAAAGGACTTTGCACATACACGTTGTTAAGGATTCTTATGATTGGCTGTTAAAAAAATCCCAGACGTTTTGTAGAATCTCTAAAGGGATTATAATATGACAATTCTATTATTTAATAAACCTCACATAGAGCAAATCAATAACAAGTATTATTGAAGGTGTCAAAAAAATTTGAAAGACTTTGAAATGGGCCCCCAAAAGATCACTGGCTATTTCTTCAGTAGAATACGGGCACTGTCCAGTACATGCTACTTATATTAGGCATTATATGGGCACTTATATTTTGGGTTACTGCTTCTTTTGATGTCTGTTCCTATTGTCTCCTAGCTTTTTGTTTGTTTGAGACAGAGTCTTGCTCTGTCACCCAGGCTGAGTGTGGTGGCCCAATCTCAGCTCACTGCAACCTCCACTTCCCAGGTTCAAGCGATTCTCCTGCCTCAGCTTCCAGAGTAGCTGGGAATATAGGTACCCACCACCACGCCTGGCTAATTTTTGTATTTTTAGGAGAGACAGGGTTTCACCACGTTGGTCAGGCTGGTCTCAAACTCCTCACCTCGGGTGATCCACCAGCCTTGACCTCCCAAAATGTTGAGATTACAGGCGTGAGCTACTGTGCCTGGATGTCTCCAAGCTTTTTGTGACTCTGTAAGTTGTAGACACTGATAGAAATACGAAGAGTCTTACCAGATGCCAGTGAATTTTGGCGATGGAGACGCAATAGATTTCTCCGCCCCACCCCACTCCCATAGAAAACACTAGTTTTGCAGTAAATTCCTTTCAGCATTTTAATGGAGCCAAGTCCTCCACCTTACTTGAATCTATGCATCCCTGAGAAAAATCCCCTCCTACTAGCAAAGACTAATGGATAGGCTGAGAGACAGAAACTTGACTGGATGATGACGTCAACACAGTGGTGATGAAAAGCTCCAGGGGTAAGGGACAGATCATTGGAAAGAGCTTGGTCCAAAAGTCTGGAAATTTGGCCTCTATTTTAGGCTTTGCCACAGACTGGCTATGCCAAAAGTATGCAGTGCAACCTCTAAAGCAGTATCCTTAAAGGGACAGAGTGTGATAGTTCCCTCTCCTTTTTCATATCTGCTAGCTGGAAGGCTTTTATGATGGCCGGGGCTAGAGCAGCCATTTTGTTCCTTTAGGTGATTTTGGAAATGGAAGATAAAACCAAAATAGAATGTAGATTCCACCTCTGGCCTTGTATGTGGAAATAAGTAAGTCTGAGAGACAAATAAATTTCCATCTTTCTTAAACTAGTATTATTTTCATTTTTCTGTTGCTGAGAGCTGACTTTAATCCTAATAAAGAAATACAATCATACTCTGACTGTAACTTCTGGATTTAGAATCAGGAGAATTTGGTTCTAATCTCATTGCAGTGTTTTTTGAGGACTGTTACTTTACCTTGCAGTTTTTCATTTTCAGTAATAGAATTTCTAATTTTCTGAAAGGGTTACTGTGCTGATTAATTGAGATCAGCTATGTTCAGGCATTTTGAAAGTACGAAAAGAAAGAACATGTTTCATAAATACAAGATCTCACTTCCACCAGTGACACTCAGATCTCTGAAAGGGGAAAACCAACTATCCCTTTTGACCACACATTCACCTATGATTTTATTCACAAAAAAAAGAAAAAAAAACTGAATCATATTCTAGAAGAGTTTTAGATGGAATCTATGAAAAAGCTTGCCTGTACACAGCTCTTGTCCTTCTGACTTAAAAGCAAACAAAATAATCCAAAATGCAAACAGCAGGCAGTCCACTGTCTTATACAGAGAGAAGAAAAATCATTACACAGAACAATTCTGTCTACTCACTGGGTTGGAAAAACAGAGAAACAAATGATTAGAGGTTTCTTCTGTCTCCCGGGAAAAGTAGGCAGGTTGTCTTAGAAGGAATCATCCACTCCTTCCCACTTGCCCATTCTGTCTGCGAGCCTCAAAGTGCTTGATGGCACAGTGGCTATGGGGGCTATTTCTTTCCAAGAAGATTTAGCATGTGTCACAAACGTGGGATGTCAAAGGCAGACGTCTCCTGGTGGCATGTGGCTGCCTGTGTCCCTCTGCTTTAGACAGAATGTGAGTCTGAATTTGGCTGGCTCCAGGGGGATGTCTGTGCCACCAGGGACAGAGAGCCTCCCAGGCTCCTCCCACATTACATGCTGGAAGTTTACCAAGTGGCATCATTAGTATAAATTCACTTGTGTCTTATGACTCTGGCTCTGACCAGAGACTCTTTCCCTTCTGACTTTGACCCATACAGACTTTGCTGGGATTATTAGAGAAAGTCTAGTCAATTAGAGAGGTAGAGCCCACCATCTGAAAGCTGCAGGATAACAGGGCTATGACTCTAAGCTCCAAGTGGGTGGAGGTCTCATCGCACACTAGTCATTCATATATTGTAGTAAGTAGAAGTAAGAACATCCTCACATTTGTTTCCTGGTGAAGTGACAACCTGTGTCTGATGAAGTCCTAGAAAATTCCCACCTTTACTAGCTATTAACTGTGGAGTCTCAGACAGGTTATACAGCTTTTCTGTGCCTGGAAACGCCCATCTGAAAAAAATTGGGGATATTAATAATGTCAATGACATTAGAACTATATCTGGGTTCACCTAGTAGGTCCTGCTAAGTATGAAGCATAAAAACCACTAATGCTATTAGCAGAAAGCAACCAGTGACAACTCGCAGGCATCTGAGTAACTGAGGCCTTCCTGTGAAAATCCACAGGGCTTATGGGAATGCTTTACCTGTAGGGCCTGATAAAATTGTACCTGGGAGATCAAGTGTGGCTACAGTCCTTCCATTTCATATATTCCCAATAAGACTGTGCAATTCATCATCCAGACTAGGACACTTGGCAGTGCGAGGGGCTGCTTTAAAAATCACAGCAGGGAAAGTGATGTTACCTGGGCATGAACACTGGTTTGTTCTTAAAGTCGGTGTTGTTTTGTCAAAAAATTGGCAAAACCAAATTTTTCTATGTACTCAAAGCTTCAAAAATTCAAAATCCTGACTTAATTTAATGGATATAAGTTTCACGTTAATGTATGTGGAACAAGTGGCTATCTAACCTTGAATTGTCAGGACTGTAAATCTGACAATTATATTCCATGCATGCCATCGATAAAGGTTCTAATTTAAGAAACAACAAATCAACTCCCTCAAAAAAGAACAAATTGATCTACACCATAATTTAACTAACATACAATAAGACTCAGCTGATCTTTAGAGGTTGTTATTGTAGTCATCCACAAAAATCAATGAATGGCACATTAGGTCTTCTGCGGTGTAAGACGTTGTTTTTAACGAGTGAAGTAGCATTCATTTTAATGGTATACATCTCAGTCAAAGGTATCGTAGCCATCTTCAGTCAGTAATGAGTTCTGTCCTGTTAGCTGATGGGAATGTTCAGCTCAACTTACAGCTATCGGTGGAGCTGGTAAAGGTCATCACTGCTTCTCATTTATTAGAGCTGCCTCTTGAAATGGTGGAGGTGTAGGGTAAATGATGTTGAAAACTGTAACTTGCAGTGCAATATCTGTTTACTCCATTAGGAAATAGATTTTTTAAGTGCCCAAGTTCGGTTAGTTTCCTTTTTTCTTGTTTTTGTTTGCTTTTGCTTTTAGGACATAAAACTGTCGTGATTTCCACGTAATTTCCATGTGTATACTGCTGTGTATTTAAAGGCAGAAGAGTTCTTTCCCTACTTTCAACACCACAGATTTACAAAGTAAATTTTCTTCCCTTTAACAATATCATTTTACTTTATTCATTCTAGGAACTAACAATGTCAACTAGATCAACATTAGTAACTGTCATACAAGCACAGAAACAACTGTGAATACGCACACCCACACACGCACGCATATGCCTACCTCACTAATGCCAAGGTATCTGACTTCATGAACAATGAGTTCACCTTCCACACCCTGTCCTAGGTTTGCTTATTCAACTCAATTCACTCATTAAATATCGTTGCCACCCTCTGTACAGACACTGTGCTGGGTGATCAACTCTCACCCTGTACAGAAAGAAGCTCGCCTCTGGGATCTTCCCTTTCTCCCAGGAGAATTGCTGGACACACCTGCCTCAGACTCGAGGAAAAGGCTGCAATGAGCATGACAAGGGGGATCTGATTTTGTTCCTTTCCCTTTAATGGAATCACACTATGATTCCAACCTAGAACATCAAATAAATAGTGACGGAGGGGGTGCCTCCTACCTGTCCAGTCCTGCCAGGGGAGCTACAGAGGCAGGTGATGGCCTCGGTCTGTGCTCAGAACTCGCTTCCCCATTGCCCAGCCCTGGGGTTGTGTTTTTCTTTCCCCAAAACCTGCCCCCATGGTCTCTCCTTTGATAAGAGAGACCATGTCATGCTATGTTTTGATGTGCTTTCCTATGGCAAACACATAATACGTATTTCAAAAGGAAAAACCATGTAGCAGAAAAGACTGAAGGCCTGTGAGTGACACTGGAAAATCTGAGATGGCATTCAGCTGCTGTGTGCTATTCCAACTGCTGTAGGCCAAGGCAAAAACACACCAAAGTGTTGGAATAAACCACCCCAAAGAGACATTCAAGCCCTGCGTCCTTTTAATGAGGCCATCTATCACTGTTCAGAAAGAAGACCAGATTTTGTATGTTCGACCATTTGATTTCTGCTTATGCTTCTACTCTGTGTAATTTAACCATTAGCAAATAAAGATTTTCATTTTATTTATTTTTTGAAATTCATGCATCTTACATTTCTCGTCCCAGTCCCAACTCTTAAGTCATCATTCCATGTGTTAAATCAAAGGATAGAGTCTTACTCAAGTGAATAAATATTATAATTGTGCTTCCAAAATAGATTTGCCTGCTTGTTTTTCCCTTTCATAGGAATCAGCCATGGAATGTATAATATATGCCTTTCATGATTATACGTCACATTTTCTTGAATCAGTGCATGTGGGACATTCCTCCTGGGAAATCACACATGCCTCCCCGGAGGCTGGCCTCTCATTCTCCTTTCAGTAGCACAGCTTCCTCGGTGCCTTCCTGCGTGGCTAAGCATGGATAGTCTCATAACATTCCCAGTCCTTTGCACTTCCTGCATCTTGGAATGCTGCACCTCCCTTTTCATGTTTCTGACTGGACCAAAAAACCCAGAGTTCTGAGTAGGTATTGAGGAAGTCCTTCTGGTCATCAGGGAAAGCGGGAAAACACCCTTCCAGGAGGTCAGGCTGTGGAGCAGTTTTGTGAAGTAAGATGAAACAGCACTCGTGCCATCAGACAGGCTGGCCCCAGAAAAGATCTCCAAGACTGTCTGAAATTCACTAGACTAACCCCAGACCTGAAAAACAGTGGCTATTTGTAGATAAAGGAGAGAAAAGAAAGCAGAAAAGGTAGTAGATGTAATGTATACCATGAACTGAATTTGTTAAAATTTACTGAGCACCAGTGATCATCTAGGCATCTATGCATGGTGAGAAGTTAGAGCTGGAAGAGCATGGGGTTGTCTTTGCATGCAAGCTTATTCATTTTACTCATAAAGAAATAGGCTCAGAAACAGTAAATGCCCAAAGTCAGGGAGCTAGTCCATAGCCCAGGACCAGGTCCTCTTGCCTCTCACTCACTGTGGACCTTGCTGGTTGTAGAAGGCACACCAGGAGGACAGGACAATTGTTCCACGAGGAAGGAAACAATCTGCTTCTCCAATCACATACTATTCCAGGGAACGGTGGCTGACCTGTTCCCTGGAACAGGTATGAAGTGCCATACCAGAGTCCTCAAAAGCAAACGTTGCGACGGGCCATTCTAAACAGACTTTGTAAGCCAGATAAACTCTCGAGCCACTTCCACAGAATGTAGTAACAGACCCATACCCAGAAACGACTCCATTTCCGTTGAAGACAGATAAGTTTGTGTTATTTGTTCTTTTATACATTAAGCATGTTTAGGCCTAATTTCTTGGGTGTCGAAATGACATTGTCTTCTTGGCTCATCCACTGTTTGGGATGGTTACTGGAAATATTAGGAGCTCTTTATAAATGTTATGACAGTTCCTCAAAAGATTAAACGTAGAATTACCACTGGATCCAGCAATTCCACTGCTAGGTGTAGACTTAAAAGAAGTAAAAGCAGAGACGTGAACAGACATTTGTATACTCGTGTGCATAGCAGCGTCATTCACAATGGCCAAAAGACAGGCACCATCCAAGATTCCACTACAGATAAATGGGTAAACAAAATGTTGTCTGTCTCTATAATGGAATATCATTCAGCCTTAAAAGAGAAGGAAGTTCTGACGGAGGCTGCAACATGGACGAACCCTTACGACGTTATGATAAGTGAAATAAGCCAGTCACAAAAGGACAAATACTGCATTATTCCATTTATGTGAGGTCCCTAGGGGAGTCAGGTTCACAGAGGCAGGAAGTAGAAAGGTGGGTGCAGGGGCTGGGGAGTGAGTTTTCTTGGGTACAGAGTTTCAGTTTGGAAAGTAGAAACGGTCTGGAGGTGGATGGTGAAGACAGGTGCACAGCGATGTGAATGGATCGCTAAAGTGTATACTTGAACATGGTTAAAATGATGCATTTCATATTATATGTATTCAACAACAATTGAAAAAAAAAAAGAATTCCTGAGAAAGAAGAACGAGTTTGATGGACAGTATGAGAAAGAGAGGGTCTGAAATAGTGTCTAGCTGTATCTCTAATCTTTTCTCTTTCTTTCTTTTTGAGAGCGAGTCTCACTCTATCACCCAGGCTGGAGTGCAGTGGCATGATCGTGGTTTACCACGACCTCTGCCTCCTGGGTTCAAGGGATTCTCCTGCCTCAGCCTCCTGAGTAGCTGAGGTGGCCGCCACCATGCCTGGCTATTATTATTATTTTTAGTAGAGACAGGGTTTCACCATCTTGTTCAGGCTGGTCTTGAGCTCCTGACCTCAGGTAATCCACCCTCCTTGGCCTTCCAAAGTGCTGAGATTACAGGGATGAGCCACCATGCCTGGCCCTCTAGTCCTTCTTAATTTCATTGAGACCCAAAGTTTATGGCTTTGGAAATCACAGGTTTAGAAATAAAAATCAGCATGAAAGAAATTACTTATGGCTAATTTAAGAGAGATTTATAGGTTTAAGTAGGTGTTCATTTCATCTCTCTCCTCAGTGCCATATTCCGAATTGCTGCTGGTAGCACGTGCCCAGGGTTGGACAGTTGTTCCTGGGTTGACTCCAAGGTCTGGTGGGAAGGCAACTGTCCTCATAGAGACAGCTATGTTGCTGTGCTGACACCTGAGGCCCAGACACCACTGGGAGCTTGTGGTGAAATCAGTGCAGGACTTTGGGTGGTGTGAAATTTTTCCCATGTTTCCCAGGGCAGACCTCTCTAATGGATGATCAGAGCTGATGAAAAGGCAGAGATAGTCCTTGTTTCACCCCTAGAGTTCCTGCTTTGGGTCAATCCACACTTACGTTCCCCCATGAAAGAGGAAGGTAGGGTGAGAGATTGTTATCCTTTCATCTGAAATCTTCTTGTTAGTCTCAACATTTGTCCCACACCAATAAAAGATTAATTGGACATATTAAAAACAAACAAAAACTCAACTCTAATTCTAAGAGCAAAGTTTGGGGCAATTAACCTTTCTGGTAAAGCCTCCTCCAGCTACATTTGAGTGACTACCCACAGCAATGCAGACATCTGGGACTGTGAGGTTGGTAGGAGTTCTGCTGGACATTCCTTATTCACAAAAAGCAGTGGTCTTCAGGTTAACCAAAGTTTGGTAGGATGGAACAGAAGATATGGAAAATCACTCCATTCCTAGCAAAAATAGCCCTGTAAGGCATTTACAAAGAAATTCTATAATTGACTAGACTTAAGGGCTTCAGGATAAAGAGAAGGAAGAAGAAATCAATGAATTAACTAGTGTATTTGGGGTGCCACACTTTGGAGTACTAGAAGGATGCTCTTAAAATCTTTTCAATAGAATAAATTGTATTTTTGTTGTCATTGTTTAGGCACAGTCACTCCCAAACTATGAAATTGACGATGGTTTTTCCGATTCCTGTGAGTAAGAAAGTCATTGTGTAGTCTGTGGTCTCCCACAGTTGTCCCTAGAGCATGTCCCCTTGAGTCTAGTCTAATGACGGAATTCTCAATCTAGAACTATTTCTGTCCTCACAAAATTATCAATCAAGGGATAAAAATTTGTTCATCTACGGATCTGCAAACTGCAAGAAGTACAGCATGAAGTCATCCTTCTCGATAAGAACTTGTCATCCCTAAGATGATGATTTCACTCCCTTCCCATTACACGTGATTTCCGTTTTGTAGTGTGTGACTTGAGATTTTATTTATGGGACCTATCGATTGTGCACAAAAGGTCTGATAGTTCTCATCACCTTCATTATACTCCTCATTGAAGACGTCCCTCTTCCACAGATGAGAATAACTCATTGCAATGTAAATGAGGATTAAGTCATTATTTTTAACTTGCCATTCTCTTTTCTTCACCCATGAGCAAAGAGCTTCAACAGTCAAAGCTTTAGTGATGTGTCATTATGCCTGGAAGCTACCAAGTGTGAAGGAAAAATTGTCATTAGAATTATCAATGATGCTATCATGAAACATAATACAGCGTCCTTTAAAGTACTTTATATAACATTACACGTAAAAGCACATGGGGGCACTTTGGTTCACCAGGAAGAGAGGAAAATAATCCTTTCTGTGACAGGATTATCTGAAAGCCATTATATGTGTCATTATGCTTTTATAAATAAACTGTTTAAGAGGTTTAAAGCTTTTCCGATCAAAATTGAAACACAATTACATATAAAAGTATATACAAGCTAGAAGAAAAATGAATCATGTTTATGAATTGAGTGCCATGATTTTAGAAAAAAACATAGCCTTCTGTCAATGACCTCAAGACTTTTATTTAATCTTTATCATTAGTTACTAGACCAATTTTATATAAGCGAGTTACAGGTCCATAAAGAATCAAGGAACTGATTATGGGGCAGTTTATGGCAAATGGTCTAGCACACATCTAGAAAACTGTGCTGTCCTCATAATTTCAATGTTTTAACAAATTCTATTAGGATCATTTACAGCATGCTAAAATAAAAAGTGTTTATCCAACTAATGTTTGAATAAATCTATTTCATTTGAAAGTATAAAAGCTTTTAAGACAACATTATGATAAGATCATATCATAATAGATTCTCGAGCAATAAGTTAGGAAAATGGAATAATTGTATGGCCTACAATTAGGTGTTATCAACATGCAACACACTTTACAGGACATACCTGTATTTATCAATTAGTTCTGGAATTTTGCCAGTTATGAACTAGTCCTATAGATTTTACCCTTTTTGTCAACTAAAATGATCATCTCCTTTTCCTAGTCGTTTAGCTCCTTTCTTGTTTGTCTGAACATTTCTACAGATTATTTACAATAGTTCTGTAATTTCATTAACAAGTCAGCTAGTATGCTTTAGGATAAAAGTATTTGACTCCTGAACAAAATATCACCCATGCAAAACACGTTTCTTTACCTGCTCTGAATTCTCAAACACATGGCATGGGTTTTCACCTTCCCTCCAGAGCCAGAGACAGGGGTTTTCAAACTGGTGTTCGTCCTGTCTAGATGTGTGACTTAGAATAAGTTACTTAACCTCTCTGAATGGGTGATACTGCTATCACCTACTTGACTGGGTTAATAAACAATTAAAAGAGATAAAACATGCTAGATGTTTGGTGCTAGGGCCTTAAACCTAGTTTTTTGTTTGTTTCTTTGTTTGTTTTATTGTTTTCTCAGCTAAACTTGACTTTAGATTAAGGTAAATCTTCCTGAGCAGCTACGTGTTCTCTCACTATTTCCTGAACAATCTTCCCTCCCTTCCTAAGAATGAGGTATCTAATTTTCCTTTTTGATTTTGAAAAGTACACTCCTTACTGGAGAACATGCAAGAATATTCACTGCATGACTATCCTGCATACCTCCTTTACACGAGGGTCTATCTTTCCTTTCTCTCTCTCTCTCTCTCTCTCTCTCTCTCTCTCTCTCTCTGTGTGTGTGTGTATAAGAGAGTAGTAGTGAGAGAGCACAAGAGTGAGAGCAAGAGCAAGCACATGCTTTATCAAGATATAATTCACATACTAATAAATTCGCCCATTTAGGTATATAATTCAGTGGTTTTTCGTGTATTCAGAGTTGTTCAACCTCCTTACCTTTTTACTTGCTCGAATATCACTTGACAACTTGGCAGTTCTGTTCAACACCCTTTATACTTTTTTTTTTGAGTCGGGGTCTCACACTGTCATCAAGCTGGAATGCAATGGTGTGATCTTGGCTCACTGCAATCTCTGCCTCCTGGGTTCAAGCGATTCTCCTGCCTCAGCCTCCTGAGTAGCTGTGATGAGAGGCACCTGCCACCATGTCCGACTAATTTTTTGTATCTTTAGTAGAGACGGGGTTTCACTATGTTGGCTTGAGCTCCTGACCTCATGATCCACCCGCCTCGGCTGCCCACAGTGCTGGGATTACATGTGTGAGCCACTGCACCAGCCACTTTACACTTTTTACAAGCTTTACATCACTTGGATCTTGGTCATCTTGGTATGATTCCTAAGTTTTGAGCTTGCCTCCTGCCTCCATTTTTATACACATTTTTTTTAGTCGAAATAATCAGAAAGCTGTCCAGACTACAACATTGGTTGCTGGGGATGCTTGTTCTGTTTCTTCCTCATTAGCATTTCTCGTGGCTGTGTGGTCAAAGTTGGTTTCTAAGGGCCTCCTGCCGTGAATGTTGTGCAGTCTTTCATCTGGGTATGACAGTGACTTAATAACAATAATGCATATTTTACCCCTCATTTTTAACACCTTTATTGAGATACAATTCACACCATACAATTCATCCATTTAAAGTGCACAATTTAGTGGTCTTTAACATAGTCACAGACATGTGAACCCAGTATCATAATTAATTTTAGAACATTCTCATAATCTCAGAAAGAATCCTCCCCCCAACTTTGAGCTATCACTCTTCTTTCTTCCATGTCCCTCATCCCAGTTCTAAGCAACAACTATCCTACTTTCTGTCTCTGTAGAGTTCCCTGCTCCAGATAGTTCATATAAAAGAGATCATATATGTTGTGGTCTTTTATGACCGTCTTCTTTTACAGTTTTCAAAATTCCTCAATGTGTAGCAGGTGTCAGTATTTTATTGTATTCTTATGGCCAAATAATGTTCCATTATATGGCTCTACATTTGGGTTGTTTGTAGTTTTTGGCTATTATGAATATTATTGTTATAAACATTAGTGTAATTAGTTTTATGTGGTTATATGGTTTCATTTTTCTTGAGTACATAGCTATGAATGAAATTCCTGGGTCAACGGGTAACTCTATGTTTATTTGTTTGGGAAAATGCCCAGCTACTTTCCAAAGTGGTTACACCATTTCTCATTCCCACAAGCAGGACATGAAGGTTCTGTTTTTTCCACATTCTCATCAACACTTGCTATTTGACTTTTATTGTAGCCATTCTAGGAGGTGGGAAGTAGTATTTCATTGTGGTTTTGAGTTGCATTTTCCTGCTGAATGATGATGTCAAGTATCTTTTCATGTACATATTGCTATTTGTAAATATGTACAAATAGCAATTTGTACATATTTGCTATTTGGAGATATGTCACCTCAGATTGTATGCCCATTTTTAAATTGGAATAATTTTCTTTTTATTATTGGGTTTAAGAGTTTTTATATAGTCTGGGTATCAGTTCCTTAACAGGTAAATTATTTGTAAATATTTCCTCCCATTTGATAGGTTGTCTTTTCACTTTGTTCATTGTGTCCTTTGAAACACAAAACTTTTAATTTTGATGAAGTTCAATTTATCTATTTTTTCTTTTGTTTTTGTACTATATCTAAGAATCTTGCCAAATCCAATGTTATGAAGGTTTACCCTTCTGTTTTCTTCTAAAAATTATTAAGTTTTAGCTCTTACATTTAGGTTTTTGATCCATTTTGAGTTAATTTTTGTCTATGGTGTGAGGTAAGGGTCCAACTTCATTACTTTGCATATGGCTAATTGTCCCAGAACTATTTGTAAAAAAAGATACTAACATTCATTTTTATGCCACATTACCAGATTCTAAGCATTTTCACATGATTTATTATCTTATTCAACTTTACTCTACAATATAGAAAATTAGGCTATTTTCTATTCTCTAAAGCTGATAAGCTTGGAAAGTGTAATTAGTGCCTTTTCTTTCTTAGCCTTCAACCAGACTACATTTTCCAAATTTCTCTGAGGTTAGTTGGGGACTGTGTGCCTCAATTCTAGCAGAAGTGACATGCACTGCTTTTCTATTTGGTCTTCCCTCCTAGGCACTCAACTAGGCTATATTTCCCTACCTCTCTGGCAGTTAGATGGGATCAAGTGACTGACTGTGAATTAATGGGAAATATAGGCAGAAGAGATGCATACCTCTTTTAGGCCCAGCCCCTGTAAACTTCCTGTGTCAGCCTTATCATTCTCTTCTTGAGTCTGCCATCAAGATACAGAGTATCCAATGGAGGAATGTGAGCCCTTATAGATACCACAGCTACTAGCTAGAAGGAACCCCAGTCCCTGAAAGACTGCATGGAGGAACCCCCACCTCCTACCCCAACCTCATAATTGCAATGTGACAAAGAAATAAAACTATTCAAAACATTGTAGTGTCTGGGCAGAGATGGGGGATCCAGGTATAAGATAAAAAGATGGAACTGGATACGAGACAGGAGTTCACTCAAGGGGGGCTATCTTGGAGAAGTGTCCCAAGCTAGAAGGCAAGAGTTCAAGTTGCTTTTCATAGAACCAAGACCTGGACAGGGAAGGAACGGAGGGAAATTGATGCTATACATGAATAGGAGTTGAGGCAGTTTAACTGTTCTCTGCTTACAAAGCAGACAATACATAGCAGAGATGGGGCTAGAACCTCTTTTCTCAAATTTCTAATCAGAGACTCTTTCAATTAAGTTGAATGGGGGAGAGAGATTAATAATAAGTTCTTCCTCCAAGAGCTGAAAAACTGTCACTTTCCCAAAATATTAGATTGATTCTGAGTTGCTCCAAAAAATAAAAATAACTGAACCCAAGCATAGAACATTCTGGGGATCAATTTTATCTCAATATTGTAGAGAGCTATGTAACAATCATCACTGGCTTCCTCACTGAGAGCATTGAACTATTACTTGATCAATATGTTCAGACACAGATTGGCTGACCACAGGCCAGGGATTGCTGAGATAATTCTTTATTGGGTGGATTAATTGTGAGATGATATCAAACCCTCTCCAGTCCTGCTCTTGCCTGCTGCTTCCTCATATAACTGACTTATGTTCATGTCAGAGCCCTGGTTTGGAATATCTGAGACTCCTGCTAATTTATGCCCATATATTCCGTTAACATCTGATTTTCAGATCACCTCTCCAGAGTCTTAAAAGACTAACCCTTCTCTGTATTTGTCATCTTTCTTTGACTTAAAATTTATTATGGTTTCTTAATGGGGCCTGTTGGAGGTAGGGGACAAGGGGGGGAAGAGCATTTAGACAAATATGCAATATATGCGGTGCTTAAAACCTAGATGATGCGTTGGTGAGTGCAGAAAACCACCATGGCACATGTATGCCTATGTAACAAACCTGCACATTCTGCACATGTACCCCAGAACTTAAATTAAAAAAAATTATTATGGTTTCTTAAAACTCTTTATTTGGTTATGCTTTCTAAATGTTCTCTACTTGCACTAATGTGCATTTCTTCAGAACTTCTCTGTCATTCCAGAAGTATCAAGAGCCTTCAATTACTCAAATTAAAGTGCTTTTTATTATGAAGGGCATACTGTTGCTGCTTAACACACTCAATGGTCATCAAAGAAAAAAAATGCCTTAGGAGATTGAATAATATACTTTGTTCACTTGGAAAGCAATTTATCTATCTGCTGGAGGCTTTGGAAAACTCACAGTGACCCAGGACTGAAAATGTATGATGTGAAATTTCCAGGCTTTCAGAAAATTTTCTAGGGGTATCATTTCCAACTGTGTTACTCCTCGAAAGGGAAAATCTATACATACGCATTCATCATACTCCTAACTGAAAGTGTAGAAAAACGTATTTGACAATGTTTCTCTATAGTTACCCCCTGATCACACCAAGTAGCTTCTAAAAGGTGGGGAGATAAGCACCTTACTTTTGCTATCATAAATATAGACCTTAATTTTAAGAGAGAAAGGAGAAATCCTATTTTTCTCTTTCAGATCTTATGGGTCATCATCTGTTTATGCCTTTAGCATTATATCCAGAAAAGAATAAAAGAGAAGTTGCGTTAAAATAGGTTATTTAGAGGAACTTAATGAAACACTGAGCACCACATTAATTTGTTACTAAATAAGTCAAACAAGACAGTACACCTTTTATTATAGAGAGGATTTTCCTTCTCAAAGCATTAGCCATTTGAATAATGCAGAGGAAATATGCCAGTGTGATTCTTTTTAAGATAGTTGTATTATTATGAAATATACCATTAAACACAAAAAAAGTCACGAATATGGGTTTCTATATATTAAATACTCACCCTCTAAAAACACATGCTCCTGGTAGCACAAAAATTGTGAAAATTAAAAAAAATATTTCCTGAAAATTCTTGAAAGCATTAAAAGAGATATGAGTATCATCCATTCTGAACACAACAGAGAAAAGAACTGTGTGTAAAATCCTACAAAAAAAGGAGCTACATCCATAATAGCAGATTTAAGATCTCCAAAAATCTCCTCTTCCAGAAAAGCAATGAGATTGCAAAGATTGTCAAAATCAACTTCTTCAAATCTTGGCAATTAAACAGTGACTTCCAACAGTCTGATTTATTCAAGAAAAATCACTGACTCTCAGTAGAAGAATGGGCTTTTGGCCTTTTAACCTTCCCTGTGTCCATCTCCCTCTCCTCAGGTCCACAGTAGTCTTGAAAACCAACAGCCTCACAATCACGATAACCATGAAAATTATCAGCTTACATGCTAGGTAAGAGGGGAAGAACAGCTTTAGAGCTTTCTAAAAGCCCAATGTCAAAACAATTGTCATTATTTGACCTGTCTGGCAGTTCTTTGGAAACCCACACCTAAAGGACTTGTCTTTGTTTGATCCGACTCAGAGCTCAATCACTGTAAACAGCCGTTTCCTTAGGGCATTTGCCGATAACAATCAGTGACAATTATTTAACACAGCAGCAACTGGAAAAAAACAAGATGTTGATAAAACTATTTAAAAGGAGAAACATGGAATGAGATGTCCATGAAGGCTTTGAAAAGCTTGAACATGTTGCTGAGAATCTAGAAGGCCACTTGCAGGTACAGGGCTGTATGAATGCCAGGAAAGACTTGAGAAGGTCCCAGTTGTTCACCTCTGTCTGACTTTGAGACATTCAGCAAGTAGGAAATGAGGGCTACATCAGGGTTGTAAACCTCCTGGCTACATGTGGAAGCTGTGCCTTAGAATGCATACAGAACTTGCTAGCGGAAGCTCATAGATTTATTGGTTCAAGGTATTTAAAAAAATATCTCTCTAATCATTATCTGACCCCTAAGTTAACCATGCAGAGTCCTTAGCGGCCAACATGAAAAGAAGGAAAGGTTTATTTCATTAGTTCAGCCATTAAAGAAGTAAATAACAAGAAGAACAAACAGCAACTACAAAACCTGGGGAGAAGGGTAACTTGATTTTCAGAGTTGCCACACTATATAATTTAAAATATTCACTATTTAATATAAAATTGAGACACGCAAAGAAAAAGGAAAGTATGGTTTATACACAGGAAAAAATGTAGTCAATAAACTGCTTTATAATTTTTTGAAGTCATTGAACATGCTAAGAAAAAAACCTTAAATTGGCTATGATAAACATGTTCAAATAACTAAAGAAAACCATGTCTATAAGTTCCATAGAAAAGTATAAAAACTATGCCTTATCAAATAGAGCATATCAATAAAGACATTAAAATTAGTTTAAAAGAACCAACTTGAAATTCTAGAGTTAAAAAGTGTAATAAACGGGCCAGGTGTGGTGAGTCATGCCTGTAATCTCAGCACTTTGGGAGGCTGAGGCGGGTGAATCATGTGAGGCCAGGAGTTCAAGATCAGCCTGGTCAATGTGGTGAATCCCAGTCTCAACTAAAAATAAAAAAACTTATGGCATGGTGGCATGCACCTGTAACCAACTACTAGAGAGGTTGAGACATGAGAATCACTTGAACCTGGGAGGCGGAGGTTGCAGTGAGCCAGGATCATGCCACTGCCCTCCAGAGCAAGACCGTCTCAATGTTTAAAAAAGTATAATAAATAGAAAATTTACTAGAGAGGTGCAAAATAATATTTTACTTGGCAGAAGAAAGAAGCAATGGACTTGATGATTGATAAAGATTACCTAGTCTGAGGAACCAAAAAAAAAAAAAAATGAAGAAAAAGGAGCAGAGCTGCAGAGATTTGTAGAATATCAAGTGTATCAACATATGGATAATGGGAATACCAAAAGGAAAGGGGAGACAGAGAAGGGAAGAAATAATATTTGAAGGAAAAATGACAAAAAAAACTTATAAAATTTGATTAAAGACATGAAGCCACACAACCAAGAAACTAAAATAATTCAAGTATAATACATGAAGAGATTCACACCTTGACACATCAAAATCAAGCTTTCAAAAGACAAAGACAAAAAGAGAAGCTTGAAAGCAGTGAGAGCAAAGGGATTCATCATGCACACAGGACCCTTAGTGCAATTAACACCTGATTTCTCATCAGATACCAGCAAGGTCATAAGGCAGTGAGATTACATTTAAAATGCTGAGAGCAAACAACTATCAACTAAGAATTATGTCCAGCAAAATTATCCCTCAGAAATGATCCTTCCAAACATGAAGACATTCCCAGATAAAACCAAGTTCATTACTAGAAGACCTGCCTTATGAGAAATAACCAAAGAAGTCTTCTAGTCTGAAAGGAAAGTTTAACAGACAGTAACTCAAATCCACATGAAAAATTAGGGCACATCAGTAAAGATAACTACATAGATAAATATATAAGCACAAAAGTGTTTTTGTTTGTAACACTTTTTTTCCCTCCAATAAAAGCCATGCTGATAGAATTATGAGGTATAAAGATGTAAGGTATATAATAATAATAGCACAAAAGGGGCACAGAGGACAGAGCTATACAGAAACAAAACTTTTGTACGCTGGGAAATTAGGTTGGTATTCATTTGAGTTGTGTGCTAAAAATGAAGATGCTATTTGTAATACCAAGGGCAATAACTAAGAAAACAACATACAGAATAGAGTAAAAGGATGACAAGGGAATAAACCAATGCCTTAAAAATATCTGTTTCACACTAAAGAAAGCAGTAGTGGAGAAAGAGAGAAACAAAACGATATAAGACCTATAGAAAACAAATAGCAAAATGGCAGACAAGTTCTATCTTATTGTTAATAACATTAAATATAATGGATTAAAGTCTCAAATCAAAAGAGAGGGTTTGGAAGAATGAATAAGAATAGATAAGTCTATACAATGTCTACAAATGACAACTGTTATATAACTGATACAAATAAATTGAAATTAATAGAATAGAAAGATACAACATGCAAACAGTAACCAAAAGTGAGCTGGGTTTGCTATAGTAACATCAGACAAATACTTTTTAAGACAAAAACAATTGTTGCTAGTGACAAGGAGGGACATAAATAATAATAATAGGGTCAATCCATCAAGAAGACAAAACAATTATAAACATAAATGTACCTAAACAGAACAGCAAAACACATAAAACAATCACTGAAAAAACTGAAGGGGAAAATAGACAATTCAACTACATTTATTAGAGACTTCAATAACATACTTCCAATAATGGACAAAATAACTAGAAAATCTGAGAGAAAATAGGTTAGGTAAATAACATTATAAACCAACCAGGTCTAAAGATATCTTAAGTGGACTCTGTTCAATAACAGCAAAATATACATTTTTCTCAAGGGCATATGAAACATTCTCCAGAATAGGTGACAATTAGGCCATAAAACAAGCATCAATAAATTAAAAGGACTGAAATTATATCAAGTCTGTTCTCCAATCACAGTGGAATGAAATAGGAAATCAGTAACAGAGGGATTTTGGAAATTCACAAAGATGTGGAAATTAAATAACACATTCTTGACTAGCAAATATGACGAAGAAGAAATCACAAAAGAAATTAGAAAATAGCTTGAGATAAAGAAACTCAATAAATAACTTTCTACCTAATGAAGGTAGCAAAATAAGAGTAAACTAAACCTAAACCAAGTAGAAGGAAGAAAATGTTAAAGATTAGGTGGAAATAAGTGATATGAACAACAGAACATACTTTATACATACTTGATAGAGAAAATCAAGTATATAAAAATTTTGTTCAATGAAAAGATCAACCCAATTGACACACTTTCAGCTAGGTCTATGAAGAAAAACAGAGAAGATTCAAATTATAAAAATTATAAATTAAAAAGGTAATATTACTCCTAAGTTTATGCAAATAACAACGACTTATGCAGGAATGTTTTGAAAAACTATATGCCAACACACCCAATAATGGACAATTGCTAGACTGACTTGAAATACTGATATTGAGTAAAAAAATAGAAAATCTAAATATTCTTATAATAATTAAAGAGATTCACTTGGTAAGCAAAATACTACCTCAAAAGAAAGGCCCTGCTCCAGAGATCTGCACTTATGAATTCTACCAATCATTTAAAGTAAACACCAATTCTTAAAAAATTCTTCCAAAATATAGAAGAGGAGGGAATCCTTTTCAGTTTATTCCATGAGTCCAATATTATCTCGATACAAAAATATCAAGACAAAGACATCAAAAGGAAACTATAGACCAATATCTTTTATGAATATAAATGCAAAAATCTTTAATAAAATATTAGCAAACCAGATCCAGCAACCTAAAAAGAATCATATAGCATGAGAGTGCAATTTATCTCAAAAACGCAAGATTAGTTCAACATAGGAAATCAATATATGCACCATATTAATAGAGTAAAGGACAAAAATGTCATGATGATTTCAATGGATGAAGAAATGATATCTGACAAAACCCATCACCTTTAATGATAAAAACACTGAACACCCTAGGAACAAATGGAAACTTCCTCAACCTAATATGGGGTATCTATGAAAAGCCCATGGATAATATTGTATGTAACATTGAAAGACTAGCTGCTGTCTCCTTAAGATCAGAGGAAAATATGTATGTCTGCTCTCACTACTTTTATTCAACATTGTACTGGAGATAGTAGCCAGGACAATTAGACAAGAAAAAGAAAGAAAAGGCAGCAAATTTCAAAAGGAATTTCTAGTTGTAGATGGCATGAATATAGCAAAAAGAAAACACTGATTAATAGGTTTACACAAGAATAAAAATTCAAACAAATACTTGTACACCAAAGTCCATGTCAGTTTTATTAAAAAAAAAAAAAAGGCAAAAACAAGAAAAGTGCATCAACAGAGAATGGGTAAACAAAATGTAGTATATACACAAGAGAATATAGCCTTAAAAAGGAATAACATTCTGATTCACTTTATAATATAGATGAATTCTGAAAACATTATACTAAATGAAACATCACACACACACACACACACACACACACACACACACACACACACAAATATTATATGATTTCACTTCTGAGGAATCTAGAATAATAAAGTCATAGTTCAGAAGGTAGAATACTGATTACCACGGCTGGGGAGTGGGGAATGGGGGTTTATTATTAATGGACACAGGGTTTACATTTGGGAAGATGAAAAAGTTCTGGAACTAGAGAGTGATGATGGTTGCAAGACATTTTGAAGATACTTCATGTCACTAAATTGTACACCTAAAATGGCTAAAATAGTATTTTGTTGTTGTTGTGTATAGTTTACCACAATGGAAAATTCCTCACATAAAAAAATAAAAAATAAACTTTTAAAAGAGAAAAACCTTAGGGGGCAATAAAAAACATTTTTAAATGGAAAATAAAAGGGGGAAGGGTATAGGGAAAAGAAATTACATAAATACTACTCAGAGGGTCACTCTGTGTCTCACAGTGTAGAGGGTACAATTCTGAAACTTCTGCACATGTTCACTGGAGTTGGACAAATAAGTTAATGAATGGTGGAAGCCAGGTTTCTCATTGTTGATGAGGAAAGTTATAAGTGAGAAGAACTGACAGCTAGAATGTTTTATGTGCAGAAATCAATATGAATTCATGTTTAGTGTAATACAGCTATAAATGTAGATACACAAATATAGATGTAGATACAGATACAGATATGTGTATATACACAGGCTGGTATACACATGCTCTGTCAGCTGTGAAGGCCTGGAAGCAGTGATATCCTAGTACTAGTGAATGTGGAGCTTGATCTTTAATATCATTCTTTAAGAGAAGGAACCTGGAACCCTTAGAGAAATGGATAACTAAGAAAGTGCTCAAGAAAAGAGAGAAAAGAATAGAAAAGAACCCACAATGATGGGGTCGTGTCAAATGGTACAGGAGTCAACTGAAAGGGCTCCCAATGGACAAAGCTGGAACCAACTATTAAAAATAAAAGCAGTATTGAATTATAACACAAAGCATAGGATAAATATCTATAAGTCTATACTGATAAAAATAAATGATTCAATAAATAAAGAAATTGGGGAGAGTAGACAAATCTCCCACATGGAAGATTTCTAAGTAATTTCTATAGATATCCTGCTCTAAAGAAGAAAGAGCGTAGCCTTCCACTCCCAGTGAGGGCTAAGCATAGCGATTCCTTCCAAAGAACACAGTATAGAAAAAGGGATTTTAAAAATGTCGTTACAATTGAGAAACATGACAAGTACGACCTTAGCCATGTGATCAAGGTCAACATCAGTGGCCATAAATCATGCTGATAGCATGTTCCTTAGATAAGTGATGAGAAAGGCATTTTACTTCTGTAGTCTTCCTCCCAAAGCCCTATAAACCCAGTCTAATCAAGAGGGAATATGAAACAAAACAAAACAGAAATAATGCAGTTGAAGAATATTCTATAAAAGACATGACCCATATTCCTCAAGTACCCTTTTGTCGAGGTCACCAAAAACAAGGGACAGGAAAATCTGTGAAGCTGTCACAGCAAGAGAAGCCTAAAGAGATGCACTGTGGTGTCCTTTATGGGGTCCTTGGGAGAAAAATGGGGCATTAGGCAAAAGCTAAGGAAATCTGAATTCAGTACAGATGTTGGTTAACAGTTACATTACATCAATACTGCTTCATTCATTGTGTCAAACGTTGCATAATATGTAAGATGATAATAATAGGGGAAAATGGGTGTGGGATGCATGGAAACTTTCCGTACGATCTTTGCAACTTTGCTGTATATGTAAATCTATTCTAAAATGTAAATAGCATATTTTAAAAAGTCTTTCAGAATAAAATCAAGCCAAGGGATGAGAGGACTGTGCCAGACTACAGGAGAACCTGCCAGGTCTGGAATACCAGGAATCTGAGTTGGAAGCCTCTGAAGAGATACACTGTTTAGACTTTCCGATGCTGCCATCCAGAACACAAATGTAAATCATACATTCCTGGTAGTCAAGGGACAGTCTCCTAGTTCTGATTCTGCGATTACAATATGGAATAGTTTTTGTCAGCTTACTTCACCAAACATTGATGATCCATACTTTCCTAAACTGCAAAGTCTCTTTCAACATGATAACTTTGACTGCAAGAGCCCAGATGTGCATATGTTAGGTAATGCATGATTCAGGATTTAAAACCACAAACTACAAGTTTCAAAAATATGTAATTTTAATAGCATTCCACAGTAAGCACACACACACACACACACACACACACACACACACACGTGCACACACACACACCTGATACTATTTTCCATTACTGTTTTGTATTTTTAACCTAAAACTGCCTACATTTTTAAAAGATAAACTTGGATTTTTTTTTGTTAAGAAAGGCTATTTTGAGACAGTACTTAATTTGCATTTTGAGGAATATGGTATTGAGCTTTTGGGTTGTAATGATCTGTTGGACAAAAAAAGAAGAATGAGACAGGAGTAATTTTTCATAAAAATTAGGTCCAATACGTTGATCCTTGAGTTATCTATTCCTGTACTCACATCTCTTTTAAAGCACACCTAACTACAGTTTAAAAATAATTACTGAGGCTCTTGGCTTTGGCAGAAAGCAGTGCTCCTGCTCAAATAATCATATGTCATATCGCTAATGTTATTATAAATGACAGGCAGCTAAATTTACACTCAGGATAAGATTATATATTAATAAGTGATTTAGTAGGTCAGTGATCAAGAAATCATACACTCAGTTAACAAGCCAGATAGTAGCTGTCTTCATGCTTATTTGCTACACATATACAATATATACATCTGCCACTAGATCATAAATCTCTTTAAATTCTGGCCTGGCCATCAGTTCTCCAGCTCGCTAAAAATAGCACCTGTGGTTGCAATTTTAAAGTGTATCCTTAGCCACTGGAGGGCACTGTTTCATAAAATGCTCTAAGCACGTTAAGGCTGTTAAGAAAACTAATTAAAAATAATAGTGAGTAGAGGTCAACTGAAGATACATATTTAAGTTCATCAATGTTGGCAAGCAGGGATCACTCAGCTAAAATGATATTTTGTTGTTTTTATTATTTATCCAAAAATCAGGAGCTTTTTTTTTTGTTTTTCATCAACTTTTAAGTTCCAGGGTACATGTGTAGGATGTGTAGGTTGTTACACGGCTAAACATGTCTCATGGCGGTTTGCTGCACAGATCAACCCATCATCTAGGTATTAAGGCCAGTATCCATTAGCTATTCCTCCTGATGCAGGAGCATTGGGTTTTAATTTTAGTTTTTCACTTAGAGACTGATGCGTCAATTCATTAAGTCTCAAAAACTTCTGTGAGCCTCAGTTTCCTTATCCCCAAAAATCAAACATATGTGGAACCTTTACACAAAATATTTGATGCTGATCTTAAATATCGTGGCTATTAGTGCCACAAGTTTCTTGAAACGCTTCTTTATTGAGAAGTTTTTGCTATTGGATTTGACCAAATGCTTAGCTAAAGTCAAACAATAATAGCAGATTCCAAAGCAAAAGTTGTATTCTTTAATGTCATTTATGGTGGACAAGATTGTGTGTTCCCAGAGTGCTTTCAGTCAAGAGAGCTCACCTTGTCTCAAGTAATTGTATAAGAAAAGCCTGGTCAGGTACATTGTAGAGATGAAGAAATGAACGACTGAGGCAGCAATCGATTGAGTAGAAAGCATGGAACATGGGCCTGGAATCCCTGTCTACTGGCTTCAAACCACATGCTCTTTTGATTTTACTGTGAGGCTCTGTTTCCTTATGAATCACCTGGACTGGTGGTAGAAGATGCTCTGTGAATACTTGTTGAATAAGCAAATATAAAGACAAATATACAAAGGGCTAAGGCTGTTGCTCTGTCCATTTGGCCAAGGGGCTTTAATAGTATAAATAAAGGCTGTACTGTGTTACAAGGAGTAGCTTAAACTCTCTGATCCCCAATTTTCCCTACTAGAGAAGAAACAGAGAAAGCAAGGATCAGTGGAGCTCTCAGGAAGTCCAGGACCACACATAGAACAGTCCACGGGGGCTACTGTTCTGCTGTTGACCAGATAGAGGCCTTAAAAGACAAGTTCAGGTTTTTTGATGTTGAGCATTAAAGCCATCATCAGAACTGAGTCATAGGCATGTGCAGCATTTTCACTAGACTCTTTAAAAGACTCTTTTGCATGTTCTTTTTCCTCCCCAGCTGCAATTTACATCCTGTTGTCAGAGTAGTCTCCATGAAGTGCAATTTTTCTCTCCACAAAAACTCCCTAGGCTGGCCTTCCTATGAGCTACAGAATAGAGTTTGGTCTCCTTACCTGACATTCAATATAATATAAATTCACCCCAAATTCAACTCATAAGCTCTATTAGTCCCTTTTCATGCTGCTAATAAAGACATACCTGAGACTGGGCAATTTACAAAAGAAAGAAGTTTACTGGACTTACAGTTCCATGTGGGTGGGGAGGCCTCACAATCATGGTAGAAGGTGAAAGGCACATCTCACATGGCAACAGACAAGAGAAGAGAGCTAGTGCAGGGAAACTCCCCTTTTTAAAGCCATCAGTGAGACTCATTCATTATCATGAGAACAGTGCAGGAAAGACCCGCCCCCACACCTGCATAATTTGATCACCTCCCACTGAGTTCCTCCCATGACGTGGGAATTGTGGAAGGTACAATTCAAGATGAGATTTGGGTGGGGACACAGCCAAGCCATATTAGTCCACCCTAGCCCCTCCAAAATCTCATGTTCTCACATTTCAAAACCAATCATGCCTTCCCAGCAGTCCCACAAAGTCTTAACTCATTTCAGTATTAACTCAAAAGTCCACAGTCCAATGCCTCATCTGAGACAAGGCAAGTCCCTTTTGCCTATGAGTCTGTAAAATCAAAAGCAAGTCAGTTACTTCCTAGATACAATGGGGGTACAGGCATTGAGTAAACACAGCTGTCCCAAATGGGAGAAATAAGCCAAAACAAAGGGGCCACAGGCCCCACACAAGTCCAAAATCCACCAGGGCAGCCAAATCTTAAAGCTCCAAAATGAGCTTTGTTGACTCCGTGTCTCACATCCAGGTCATGCTGATGCAAGAGGTGGGTTCCCATGGTTTTGAGTAGCTCTGTTCCTGTGGCTCTGCAGCGAACAGCCTCCCTATTGCTTTCACAGGCTGGCGCTGAGTGTCTGCAGCTTTGGCACAAACTCTCGGGGGATCTACCATTCTGGGGTTTGGAGGACAGTGGCCTTCTTCTCATGGTTCCACTAGGCAGTGCCCCAGTAGGGACTCTGTGTGGGGGCTCCGACCCCACATTTCCCTTCCATACTGCCCTAGCAGAGTTTCTCCATGAGAGCCCCATCCCTGCAGCAAACTTCTTCCTGGGCATCCAGGTGTTTCCACACATCTTCTGAGATCTAGGCAGAAGTTCCCCAACTCTAATTCTTGACTTCTGTGCACCCACAGGCTCAATACCACATGGAAGCTGCAAAGACCTGGGGCCTGCACCCTCCAAAGCTACAGCCCAAGCTCTAACTTGGCTCCTTTCAGCCACAGCTGGAGTGGCTGGGACACAGGGCACCAAGTCCCTATACTGCACACAGCACAGGAACCCTGGGCCCCACCCAACAAACCACATTTTCCTCCTAAGCTTCCCGGTCTGTGATGAAAGGGGCTGCTGTGAAGACTCTGACAAGGCCTGGAGACATTTTCCCCAGGGTCCCAGGGATTAACATTCAACTCCTGATTACTTATGCAAATTTCTGCAGCTGGCTTGAATTGTACTTCAGAAAATGGGAGTTTCTTTTCTATCACATTGTCGGGCTGCAAATTTCCCAAACTACTATGCTCTGCTTCTTTTTTAAAACTAAATGCTTTTAACAGCACCCAAGTCACCTCTTGAATGCTTTGCTACTTAGAAATTTCTTCCAGCAGATACCCTAAATCATCTCTCTCAAGTTCAAAGTTCCACAAATCTCTAGGGCAGGGGCAAAATGCCACCAGTCTCTTTGCTAAAATATAACAAGAGTCATGTTATGACTCTTTGCTTCAGTTCCCAACAAGTTCCTCATCTCTGACTGTGACCACCTTAGCCTAGATTTCCTTGTCCATATCACTAACAGCATTTTGGGCAAAGCCATTCAACAAATATCTACGAAGTTCCAAACTTTACCATATTTTCCCGTCTTCTTCTGAGCCCTCCAAACTGTTCCAACCTTTGCCTGTTGCCCAGTTCCAAAGTCACTTCCACATTTTCAGGTATCTTTTCAGCAGCGCCCCACTCTACTGATACCAATTTACCGTATTAGTTCATTTCCATGCTACTGATAAAGATATACCTGAGACTGGGCAATTTACAAAAGAAAGAGGTTTTTGGACTTACAGTTCCATGTGGCTGGGGAGGGCTCACAATCATGGCGGAAGGTAAAAGGCACATCCCACATGGCAGCAGTCAAGAGAAGAGAACTGGTGCAAGGAAACTCCCTTTTAAAACCATCACATCTCGTGAGACTCATTCACCATCAGGAGAACAGTGCAGGAAAGATCCGCCCCCAATAATTCAATCACCTCCCACCAGGTTCCTCCCACGACACATGGGAACTGTGAGAATTACAATTCAAGATGAGATTTGGGTGGAGACGAAGCCAAACCATATCGTAAGCTTTATCTCTCACTATTCCTTTTTATAGACATAGTGCCAAGTGGGAGGCACTTCTCTTAGATCAAATTCCCATAACAAAAGTCACCATTTTAACTCTTTTACAGGATGCAATTCAATGTTTTTTAGTATAGTCACACAGCTGTGCAACATCACCACTACCTATAATAATTCCTGGACATTTTTCTTTAAATGGATCAAAGTGGCCTTCTGTGACTAAACTACTTGTACACTGCGGCTTTTGCTGGCCACGTGCTTTCCTTCTGAAAGTCTAGAACAGAGTATGACCAGCCACCTATGAAACTCACAGGCACCAAGTCTCTAGTGAGGTTCCCTGGTAGACGACATTCCACCCATGCCCATGCTATACAACTCGCCGGGGACATTAAGCATGTACTGCGTTTAGAGAGGGTCCTTGGACGTTCATGCCTGGTTTCCTTTGGACTTCACCCCACGTGACTTTTCCTCTTGGTAATTTTGTTCTGCATCCTTTCAAGATAATAACTCACAGTGGTAATTGTGTCTAAATGCTGAGTCCTGTGAGTCCTCCCAGTGAATCATGAGACCTGGTGGTCCTGAGGACCCCACACACATACTGAAATATCTGTAGATGGGACGGTAGTACATGGGATCCAGTGGGGGGTATGGTGGGTGGTGGAGATACAGAGGAAACAGGGATTCACTATGACTTGTTACTTCTTCAAGCTAAGAGAGAGGTTACACAGGGATTTTTTTAAAAAAAATTATTTTCTTCTAAGTTTAAACATCATTGAATTTATTTTTACCAAAATATGCTAAAATGAATGAAAAGATGTACTGTTCTAAAGGACCTATAAAACATTTAAACATATTTAAAACCCATGAGATGAGGAAAGTGAAGGGACTCTTAAGCAATGGCCAATGGTGCTGCTCCATTCGAGACTTACTGCTGGCCTCCCACAGCTGCTGTGCTCACAGACACTCTGTGCTCCTAGAAGGCAGGGGGGCGTGCTGGAATGGCCATGCCGAAAGGGGGCCCTCTTTTTGTATCCACGAAATGCTTTATCACTGAGGCACTAAAATACCGTTTTACTCCTTTCTTCTCCAACGTCTTCTTGTAGAGCCTGCTGGTCACCTGCCCAAACCCATTCTGTCCTCCTCAGAACCCTAATGTGGTGTAGGAATTCAATCTGTCCACATAAAAATATTCCCCTCCCCGACTTCTGTGCAAGTAGTGAGGCTAGTCACATGGCCACGTTCAGGGCCATGAGACAGACATGAGCTGAAAGCCACCACAAGGCTTCCGTAGAGCTGTGACTGCCAACAAACTCACTTGCCTACTTTTCTTTTGTGAATCTAAAGATGAAAGCCATGTGTTACTGATGGCAGAGCTGGGATCTAGAATAGACGTTTCTCAACCAGGGCTGACATTGCCCTCCCAGGGGACATTTGACAACATCTGGAGACTTTTTAAATTTTACAGCATGGGTGGTGGGTGCTACTGGCATGGAGTGGGTAGAGGGCAGGGATGTATCCTACAGTACATCCTACAGTGCACAGGGCAGCTGTTACGACACAGAATCAGCTGGTGTAAATGTCAACAGTGCTGGCGTTGGAACACCCTACTCTAGGAGAAGCCTGGGTCCTTGATTTTTGAGGGCAGTTACCTTAACCATAATAGATGGTCTACCTGGCTGGGCACGGTGGTCACACCTATAATCCCAGCACTTTGGGAGGCCGAGGTGGGCAGATCACTTGAGTTCAGGAGTTCGAGACCAGCCTGGCCAACATGGTGAAACCCTGTCTCTACCAAAAATACAAAAATTAGCCGAGCATGGTGGCCTGCGCCTGTAATCCCAGCTACTTGGGAGGCTGAGGTAGAGAATCACTTGAACCCAGGAGACAGAGGCTACAGTGACGAGATTGTGCCACTGCACTTCAGCCTGAGTGACAGAGCGAGACTCCATCACACAAGAAAAGAAAAGATGGTGTATCTCTGATTGCTTGTATGTGAGGAAAATTACTCGTGTATTTGGTTAAGCCACTTATTTGGGATTATATTACCTTCCGCCTTGCTCAGTCCAAGCGGCGCACTCTCCTTTCTGTTCTCAACTAGTTCTCAACTCCTTCTAACCTTAGAATTATCAAAAGGCTCTATTCTGAGCCATATCAACTGTGACAATCTCCCGTAAATGTCACTTCAGATGTTTTTCTGTAACTACCTATGATGCAGGCAATTGCCTCTGATATTATTCTCTCTCGTGCTCTGTTTCACACCTTCCCTGATGACAGAATATCTTCTCCTTTTTCTGATTGCCGTGATAGAGATACATTGCATCCTCCCCCACCCTCCTGCCGAACAGGAAAGACCTCTTGCCGGCCTGGTAGAGTGGGCTGGTTTCTGGCATAAAGATAAAATGGTGAGTCCGGTGATCAGGGATGCTATAAGGAGGTAAGTGATATGAAAGAAAAACAGCAAGCCTGATCCTAGAAGAGAAATATTGATGATGCTTTGTTTTATTCTCCCAGGCTTTTCCCCCTAAGCATATGCAGGAAATGCATGTCATTTGTTTTTTATTGTACTTTGGGCTCTGGGGTACATGTGCACATCCCGCATTCTGCAACCTCTGCCTCCCAGGTTCAAGCAATTCTCCTGCCTCAGCCTCCCGAGTAGCTGGGATTACAGGCACCTGCCACCACACCCTGCTAATTTTTGTATTTTTACTAGAGATGGGGTTTCACCATGTTGGCCAGGCTAGTCTTGAACTCTTGACCTCAAGTGATCTGCCCGCCTCAGCCTCCTGAAGTGCTGGGATTACAAAGGCGTAAGTCACCACACCCAGCCTGGCCTAGTTCTTTTCTTGAGGGTGGACCAACACTCCCTCTCACCTACCTCCCCTCCCTCAGTCTCAACTCCAGGTTGAAAAAGTCTCTTAAAAGATAGAGTACAAACTAGAAGGGACTCTAACTGGGCAGGCTACTCGAGTGATTTTAGTTTTTCAGTCTGTCGAACACAAGAGGGAACTACAGGTTTGTGAAGTTTATGCCCAGCTCTCCCTGGCTCTGAGCTCTGAAAATACCACTGGGCTAACCTACAGTGATTCATGGGGGAGGGAGTTTGCCTTCTTTACCTTTTTATCCCAGTGCCCAAAATAGTCTCTGTAACATAGTAGGTCCTCAACACAATGCTGCCTGAGTAAATGGATGAGCCAGAATGTAACTTCCTTAAAGATGGGAGTAAATCTTTTATAGTCCCTAAACGTACTCTCGGCTAAACAATAAAAACATATCCAAGACTCTTTAGCTGCAATCATGGAAGGTTGAGCTACATCAGTCATCTAAAGAAGCAGCTGTCAGTGTACACTTCAACGTTATGGAGTGACACTAAGGAAGGCCTCGATCTTGTTTCCTGGCACATATTTCCAAGTTGTTCCAAGCACAGGTGTTAGGTCCATTCTCCTTTGTTCCACAGCAGGATGGATGGTAACAACGAGGCAGAACTGAATGGACTCCCTTCCCTTTCTGTTAAAGAGGCCCCTTCACAAAGCCTTTTCCAGAAAGTTGAAGCCCCCAGAATACTGTGGATTCAAAGGCGCTTGACTTTCCTGTGGGGTCTATCCAGAGGTGCACGCCATTCATTGTGCTCAGGGAACATTTGCCATGAAGGAGTAATGCCCCAGTTAAACATGCTGAAAATTACGGGATAAATATATGACACTTGTTAATAGGATAGTCTCACATAGCAAAAAAAAAAAAAAATCTTAAGTCTCTGGGCTCACATAGCTCCCCTTTGGGTCAAGTTAACTATATTAAGTGAATTCTTATAGCTTTAATGTCATAACATCTTCACTCTGCTTTTTCAAAATTAATTCATTCCTTTTATGCAGGAGATTTGCAGCCTCAGATTCTGAGACTATGGAGTGTATGTAGTAGGTTTAAGAGGTGCATTTGTATTCTTCTTGAAATAAATTAATTTCACTAATATTTATTCCAGAGAGGAAAAAAAGATCTTAGAAACATATCATAGGCATCTCATTAAAAATTAAGATACACAGTATGTGTGAAATCTCCAACTCTTAAGAGATTCTTCTTTAAGAAAATGTAGCATTTTGCCTACTAAATTGTCTATTACAGATCTGTAGACTGGATGTGGTATTTCTTATTGTTGAATCCCAGTGGAGGAGAGGCTCTTTCTGGCAGGTATTTGTTTAATGGTCATTGTCAGAGGCCCACAGCACTCAGATCTGACAGTTCCTGGCTCAATGCACTGCTGTGACAAATGTTCAGTGTGTCTTTTTCCCTCCTGTGTCCCCTTCTGCATCTGGACACTCACAGCTGTTGGTGTTTGTGACTGACTCACCCACTTGCTGTTGGACTCCAAGCTTATGAAAAGAAGTGGCCTGGCCTAAGTCATTCTTATCTCCCCTCATTGTTTCCTGCAAATAACTTTTTAAGTAGAAAGTGATTTATTAAAACATATATACAGGCCAGGCATAGTGGCTCACACCTGTAATCCCAGCACTTTGGGAGGCTGAGGCGGGTGGATCACTTGAGGTCAGGAGTTCAAGACCAGCCTGGCCAACATGGTGAAACCCCATCTCTAGCAAAAATACAAAATTAGCCGGGTATGGTGGTACATGCCTGTAGTCCCAGCTACTCAGGAGGCTGAGGCACGAGAATCGTTTGAACCCGGGAAGCGGAGGTTGCAGTGAGCCAAGATTGCACCACTACACTTCAGCCTGGGTGACCAAGCGAGATTCTGTCTCAAAAACAAACAAACCAACAACAACGCCCCCCAAAAACTAACATATATACATGTCCTTTTCCTAGTCTAATATCTACACTGCCATCTCATCATCTAAGAAATATAACAGGAAAGCTCTCACCACTCAGAGACCACCACGGCCCCAGCTGCTCAGAGAGGGGACTGCAGAAAGGCGCTGAGGGTCTGTCCCTTCCCCAAGCTCATGGCCCCATTTCCTACCAGATGCCAAATTCCAGGCTTAAGCCAAATCCATATTCTGATCAGTTTCTGGACATGCCACAGCTCTTTTCCTAACCCTTTCACCTCCAATATTTAAAGAAATTCCCTACTCCCACCTCACTCCAGTCACCTCAACTTGCCAATGTCCTAGTTGCGTGCAAATGTTGCTTTAGTTCAGATGCCACCTCCATGGGACTCCCTAAGCTGCCACAGTGAGGAGCTGCCATTTCTTTGTATTCTCCCTCCTCTGTCTGTACCTCAGGAAAGCACCCATGCTTCATTATGTCTTTTAACCATTTACCTGAATCCCTCCCTTAATCTCCTAGTACCTGAGGACAAGGTCTGTATGTGCCTGATTTATTTTTATACCATTTTCTCAGTTATTAACTGAATGAATTTGATTGACTTGGAGGAGGCAAAGTCACGGAAAAACACCGGGTTGGGGAAGACTGGGCCTGATGTTAGCCTTGGATAAAGTACTCAGCGTCTCTTCTCTCGCAGAAAAGAGTCTTGTTAATGAGGTATCAGGGAAATCAATAATGTGGCGCTTGCCATAAGAAGAGAATATTCTTTAATTTCCTAGGGAAAAAGGCATCATGAAATTTAGGAATCTGAGTTTTACCTGAAATGCAGAAAGGAAGAAAATTATAAGAACGTATTCATCCCAGATTTTAAGTTCTTGGGTGCTGAGATCATTTGTAATGTGTCACTGTAAGTTTGTTAGTAATATTAAACTACTCAGATTTACAAGTGATAGAACTTTTTTTTTTGAGACAGTGTTCTTCTCTGTTGCCTAGAATGGAGTACAGTGGAACTATCTCAGCTCACCACAGCCTGTGCCTCACAGGCTCAAGTGATCCTCCATCCCCGGCCTCCAGAGTAGCTAGGACTATAGGTGTGCACCACCACCCTTGGCTAATTTTTAAAATGTTTTTGTAGAAATGATGTCTCACTCTGTTTCCCAGGCTGGTCTCAAACTCCTGAGTTTAAGCAGCGTTCCTGCGTTGGCCTCCCAAAGGGTTGGGATTACAGGTGTAAGCCACAGTGCCTGGAAATATATCTTTTAATAAATAAGAACCAACACCAAGAAAAAAATTCCAGTTTCCATGAGGCTTCCACTTTCCATCTAAGTAATATAGGAACTATCAGATGGTCCTCTTACTTCGTGGCTTATCTCATGTGCTACAAATCTTAGGAGAAGTCTGGCAACTCCATGTTTGAAAGGATCTATAAAATTGGATAGTTTCTGCAGATCTATTAGACATTTTGCTCACACATGAAACAAACCAAATCAAAACAAAACTCCCTGCTTTTACCTATATACAGAGGTTTAGTGATCACAGTGTGGCCTACTTGTAATTCCAGAAATGGACTCCCTGCCCTTGAAACTTTAAAAAATCATAACTTTTTGCACAGTTCAAGAAAGCCAAATAACAAGGCAACAGTATAAATGAACGATTACAGGCATTTTAATTTCATAGAATGAATAAGATTCTATATCATTAAACGGTGTTTTCATTTATGTAAGATGACCATCATCATACGATAACTATTTTCTCTCTGTAGGCATTCAAAACAAAAAGACAAGTCTTTTTTTCAGAACAAAAGAAATCCAAATATTTTAGTTTTGCTGTCTATATCTTCAAATAAAACAACAGGCCACCAATCCTCAATTCTTTGTGTCAATTTAAATAAAATCTCCCCAGAGGCCTGTCATGGGTGCACCTGCCCAAGGTCTCAGTCTCACGGAACCATGGGAAGTTGCAGGTCTGTGCTTACAGATGACACCATTAGTATAGATGGATAATTAGATTCCTATCATCATTTGGTTCACTTAAAAAATGACCCTTATCCAACATATAATGCATTTACTAAAGTCATGCCTGACCCAAAGCACAAGGGGGCTTAAAGAAGTTATTGAAGCATAAACTTCAAGACGATCTGGCTCTAGCTCAAACATGGCTCCTGCCACAGCCTCCAGGGGTCATTATCCTCGGGCTGAATGACATCTTTGATGGGTCCTGTATCAAACTGTGCACTCATTTCCAGGCTGCTTTCATTAGCCCTAGTTATATAAGGAGTGTGATCTTCCAAAGGAATCTCAAGTTTAACCTGCACAGTGGGATCACTGGGCCATGTTTAAGAAGATGGATGTAGAAGCTTCATGGATTTTTACTGTTTTTCTATTTGGGTCACATTTTAGTTCTGGACTAGTTTAAAATAAGCTTCAGCCCTTAAGTGAGATTTTACTGCTGGTCTTGAGTGCAAATCCTCACATGCTGAGGGAAAGGGAAAACAAGAAGAACAAGAGCTTTATCCCAGATTAGAGAACCATGTCTTTGTGGCATGCGTAGGGTCCACATCAAAGGCTTTTGGAGACAGACAAGCCTGAAGTCGTATCTGCTCTCTTATGATACTAGCCATGAGACTTGTGATCCTCTTTAGCCTCTCTAAGCCGAAGTTTCCTTATATGTAAAGTTCAGCCACCAGGCATGGCTGTGAACATCAAATGAGCTCATGTACATACAACAGCTGGTGCGTTATCCCGCCAGAATAGGGAATGGGTGGAAGGAGGGAAGGACTAGATGAAGGAGTGTGAGCTCCAGAAGCCAGCAGAGGCGAGCGAGCCGGAGGAAGCAGGTTTTGGATATTCCTGGCCACGGCCATCCTTTTTGCCTTTGAAATTTCTATTAAATCAATATGTACTATGGGCACAAATCTAATCTTTTCTCCTATTTTCTTTTTGTTGTAATTGTCGGGATTTGGGATATTACTACCTGATGTTTACACTGAGCTGCCCAAAATACTTTCTGGAACTACAATGTATTTATGCATCCATGT
Source organism: Cheracebus regulus (assembly GCA_963574635.1). Lineage (NCBI taxonomy): Eukaryota > Metazoa > Chordata > Mammalia > Primates > Pitheciidae > Cheracebus > Cheracebus regulus. Next base: position 79,618 of record CAUYQU010048906.1, on the reverse strand, counting down.
AACTAATACTTCCTGGGTGCCATGCAAGGTGTTATCAGATTCAGCCCCCAGCATAATCAAGCAAATAAAAATAAACTGATGCCTTTTAAGTTAATGTTTAAAATTTACCTTATGTTCTACATACAAGGTACAAACCTTGTCTTATTTGCTTTTGTGATCCCAAGTCATCTAATGAATCAGAGCTTTAGGCATCAAGCAGCCCCTTTATCATATTTATAAAGTGAAAGGCGCTCCAAGGATGCAACTTTACTTGTTTACATTGTTGAATGCAGCTAGAACCACGGAGAGCTTAGTCTTTTTTGGTAACATGATAGAATCCTTGAGCTACTGAGCTTGGACAGAAATCACTTAAAGAGATTAGGTTCCTGGAACTTAATGCTGGAAGGGAAGTCACGAAAAGACACATTAGTAGATGATTTCTAAAGGTCATGGCAAGCAGAGAAGAGGAGCTTGCCAAAATCTGCCTGGGCACTCAAATGAAAATCCTCCTTCGTATGCTGGGGGCATGATCATAGTGGTGTCGGTTTCAAATTCAAGTCCCTAAGCTGGGCACAGTGGCTCACGCCTGTAATCCCTGCACTTTGGGAGGCTGGGGTGGAGCGGATCACGAGGTCAGGAGATCGAAACTATCCTGGCCAACATGGTGAAACCCCATCTCTACTAAAATACAAAAAAATTAGCTGGGCGTGGTGGCCTGCGCCTGCAGTCCCAGCTACTCAGGAGGCTAAGGCAGGGGAATTGCTTGAACCTGAGAGGTGGAGGTTGCAGTGAGCCAAGATCACACCACTGCACTCCAGTTTGGTGACACAGCAAGGCTCCATCTCAAAAAATAAATAAATAAAAATTCAAGTCCCCCCATAAAAATTAGAACATGACAATGCTACCCCATCTTATTTATCTTCTATTCTTCAAGTATATAAGACAGGTGGGTGGGGATGGGATAAGCTGGAGCTTTTGTTCTTCTTTTAAGCTCTATCCAGGGCTGATTCAAAAGAGGGAGGAGGAAAGGATTTTGGATGAATTATAGGTTCCACTGGCAAAGGAAGACGATGGGAAGAGAAAAGAGGGAGATGGTTTACTTGAGCCTAAAGTGAAATAGAAACATCTTTCTAGCCTTGAATATGTTGTGTCTTTTCTTGGACATTTAATAATTTCTTCTAGGCTCGTCTGTGGGATCTAAGCAATCAGGGAGGAAGGATTTTCCAAGCTTCACAAAGAATCTTGGGGAGTTAGGGGGCTAATGGGGCCATTGTTGCTAACACCCATCAGCTGGTAAATCGGCACTCTCTAATTTTATTTCCAACCCCCTTATTTGTTTGTTTAACCTTGCTTATTAGGATATCTTAACCCAACATTAAGTTTTTAAAACACAACAATTTTGTTTAATGAGGAACATACATCCTTAATATTCAGTACAAACCTATTTTAATGTCAGAAGCCATTGAGAAGAAAGTTGGAAAAGAAAACATCCCATGAGAGACTGGGGTGACATTTTGTTGCCATGTACTCCTCTGATGTCAGCCAGAAAGGGGCATTCTCACTCGCTGACCATCGCACACCCATTCTCTCCTCTGTGCATTGCATGCACTGCATGCTCACAGGCGTGTCTCATATAGGCACCTACAGTATAGTCAGGCAGGGGTCTCCTTCCTCAGGCAGTTTAAAAGTTATATCAAATAATTAAAATGACTTATAAGGCTTCATTCCTGGTCTCTGGCTGTCACTCTGTAAACTATGTTATCACTGGTGAGAACTAAGCAGTCAAGGGGCAGGATCTGCATACATTTGCCCATTAAAATTCCCTACTCAGAACTTGGCAATTCCCAAGCAGCTAGCATGGATACATGGGAAATACCAGCAACACATTAGCTACAACACACAACACTCTTTTAAGTCCTCCAAATAATTCTCCAGCAATAATATTTTTAGACTTTTCTTAGGAATTTGTCTTTGCAGATCACAACTATATTAAAGTATTTGGTGCCCAGAGGTATTTGAGATGGGACTGAGAAGCTCACAGAAAAATAAATCAACAGCAAAAATAAGTAAATAACATCTGGTGGAAAAAGCAGTGCTCACACTCCATCTGGCTGCCCTTCAGAGCCCCGAGAAGCCACGGGGGACTGCTGACAAACCCATCCTTTACCCCATAGCGCTTCTGCTGTGACCTTCAGGATGCCTGGCTTGCAGAAGACTGCAGCAAGGGGGATGCATGCTTTGGATGTGGCCATGGGCTGCACTAATGAGCTGGGCTGAACTTGAGAGAGCAGGAGGAGGGGGAGGAAGAGACACCTGGGGGTGTTGTGTCAACCTTCACAGATGCTTCCAGATTCCCATGCACATTAAATTTCAACCCCACGAAGACTAAATTCATGCCCTTGTATTTAGTGAACATAACTTTCCACTGAACTTTGGGCATGTTTTCAGAATCCTCAGAAGCACTTTCACAGTAAAGACTAGCTCTGTCACCTACTAGCTGTGTGGCCTAAGGCAAGTGACTTAACTTCTCTGACCCTAGGGCCCCCAATCTATAACACTGGTGTAAATAAGAAACATTCTGCTGTTTTTTAATTTCTGAGGTTCATTCTATCTTCACCTTCTTTTGGTCGTCCTGTGTAAGAATGTGATCTGTGAGAAGTTAAGGAAATTAATGCACATATTGGTTCCTTGCCTTGCAAAGGGCAGAGATTGCAGAAATGTATCTTCGGCTTGGGGAAATTCCTGCATTTGGCTTTTTGTTTATCCTTGACAAAGGCTGAATGGCACCTGAGGCAGGAGCACAGGAGAGAGGCCTGACCAGCACAGCCAGATTAATCTACTTCATAAATTGCTGGAATCTGAGAGCTATCACCTGCTTTTTTCTAGAGTGAGGACATTTCATAGGAGCCCAAAATATTCAGTGAAGAGGGGGGATGAATTAAGGGTCTTGAGAGAGAAGAGAAGATCCTGATCCAAGAGACAGCCTAGCCTGGGCTCCAGGGAACACCAGGCAGAGGCGTCAGGTGCAAGGTTGGTGCTTATTTTGGAAATCTGGGTTTAAAAGCCCAGAACCTGCTCAACACCACAAAATCTAGATGCCAATATGTATGTCTATTTCTATACACTTCTACCACGTCGACTGTAAAGAGATATGAGAAAAGACACCAAAAACCACCAATTCCATTTCAACAGTTTGCAAACCACCAGATATTAGAAAGTTCTATGCTGATCTCAGAACAGCCTCCTGCAAAATACCAGCTTGCAAAGGGAGCACGGGATGTGGGTGTCAGCCCTGCCCCAAACGGCCCCTAAAACATGTTTAAACGTGAACAGGACATCACACTAAGTTTGAAGTCAGGAGGTCTAGACCATCTTCCGCATCCCTGAGCCCTCACTTGGTTCTCATGGGCTACAGTTTAGGGCAGTGCAGCTACTGAAAGGTTCTGTGACAGAAGCAACAGCAGCGTAACCAGGCCATGCAGGTGTTGGAAGATCCTTTAAACAAGGGAGAAAGGGGAAGCCAAGGAAAGGTTCTCTGAAGCAAGAATGTCCAGGGGCTGTAAGAAGAGAGAGCGGTGCTGTTCATATCCGTGTTGCTTCATCTTCTGTGGTGCCCACAGCTCTCCTTTGTCATCCTGTCACCTTTTGTAAATGTCTCTTATGAAGCATGCTTGTGTCAGGGTATTTCAGAAAGCAGAGAAGGTGCAGTACTGGCAGCAAAGTAGAGCGGAGAGAGAAACATGCCGTGCAGGCGCAGTGATGCACAGGACGGAGGATGGAAGAGGGATGGGGTTTTTGGTGGAAAAGGCACCAGGACAATATTACACCTCAAATATTTAAAAGGCAATAGTATACCTTCCACAGGCCATAGCTTCACGTCTGTGTCTCTGGATGATCCCATACAGCTGGAAGATTTGTAACTATGGGGGCCATGTGGAGACAGTGGCATCATGTGTCTTTTGTAGAGCAGTTATAAGTGATTAAGAGCTTAGCACCATGTCTGGCACATTTTGCACGTGATCAATAAGTGACAAGTATCAAACTTATGATGGAGAACACATCTAGTATCAGGAGTAGCAGGAGCTAGCTCCTTCATCTGTTAAAGAATCCCAGTTAAAGCAAGAAAATAGAATCAGATGTGCGTATCTCATTACAAAGATCTGCTTACTTTCTTAAAACATGAAGTGTTACAATAAAGAGCCTGGTCAGCCCTCAATCAACCAGAAATTCAGTTGCCGGAGTCCTCTTCCATGGAGACTCAATTTGCCCATTTGCAGAGTTATTCATTCAATCAATTAATATTTATTGAGACTTTACCACATCCCAGACACTCACTCTGGCCTATGAGGGAAATATGGTAATTACTACAACTCACCTGTGGCCCCCAAGATGTTTGCTGTCAAGAGCCAGACAGAGTTGCAAACAGACACCTGAACATGAAGTGAGACATACTGTGGGCAAAAGATGGCTGAGGCACAGGGGACGGTGCTCAGTTACTGAAGAGAGTCTTTTTTTATTAATTAAGAAGGTGATCGACATTTGAAAAGATGTCAATGATAATTAATTAGGCCCTAGCAGGTTGCCATGGTTAAGGACTGTGTGAAGTAATTTAACAGAGACAGTAAGTAGTGGTGTCAGTGCTCATGTGAGGATCATCGTGTTGAAGGATGAGTAGTCTCTAATTAATGGTTCTTCCGAATGTGCTTAAGAAAAGGTGTGCCCTTGAGTGTGACAACAAAAGAGAAAAAAAATAAATGGGTAGTTTATACCAATGTAAACCATAATTACATTTTATTTATTTCTTAAGGACTTTATTAAGGCACAGTGATGTGCTTCAGTGTGTATTTTATGTAATGACTTCAAATGATCACTATTATGCTCTCCAAACACTCAGAGCCATGGAAGCACTCTGCCACTCTTACGAACCCTGTCCTTCCTGGGTACTTCCCTGAAGTTCCTACTGGCTGAGAGATACAGCCTGCTGCACCAAATGACCTCAAGGGGACTTTATGACTGTCTGCAATTCTAAGGCTTAATGGTGTTGATTGAAAAATGTGGCCTCCAAAACGCAGTGGAAATACCCAAACCATTTTCAACTTGATTTCCCCCTCTACCTAACCCCAGAAGTTTTATAAAAAAAAAAAAAAATCTGTTTTTCAGCGTAACAAAAGAGAACAGGATAAAGCACATATGGAAATCAAGTTGCTTTGGGCCCTGTGCACTAACTCCAATTTTATCTTCCCAAACATATACTTTTCCAGTATCAACCAGCCAGCTGATATTTTCCTACATTCAAAGGAAGCAATTTTCTTCAATTTTACAGTCTCTCTAGTACCGCATCCTAGAGACACAGAGGGCTCTCTGCTAACAAGTGGCTGGATTAATGAAAATGAGCGTAAACAAACACAGTGGAGAGATCTGGTGCCAGCCACATGGTCTATCACCATATTCAGATGAAAGTTGAACATGCTGCAGGGAGGAGGGAGGAAGGAGGAGCCAGATGGGCTGTGGGGCCAAGCTCTGCCTGGAGCTAGCAGACAAGCTAATCAGGTCCAGTGAGCAGCTTCTGTCAATCAGCTGCAGGCCTGCCTGCATCCTAGAGATACTGGGAGGAGACAGAAGAAGAGGGGACCCCTTGAAGGACGCAGGCAGCTTCAGTTTGCTCAGGGCATGGGGCTTATCAAACCATTTCCAAGGTTTAGCCCAGGTTGCCTTCATAAAAGGCAGATCTGTAAAAGCAAATATGTTTGCTGAGCTAGGTGGCTCTCCAGGGGCAGTGGCATCAGCTACCTGAGCAGAGTGACTAATTCTGTGAAGACAGAGGAGACACTTTCTGTTGGTCACAAATGCAATGAGGAGAGGGTGGAAAGCTGTCTACATGTAAGCATCTTTCACCCTTCTTCTGGAATTAACCTTTCCACTACTATAGTCTGAAACTGGGTCAATAAGAGGGTACTTGCCATATAAATTAGTGCGGTTAGGGGTGTTAAAAGTAAGTTAAAAGGCCTGAAGAATCCTCAAGGAGACAAAGCCAGTTGGCCTTGTAAGTGTAAGTGACCTTGACCTTATGTGATTTGCACACATAAATAAAACTTAACCTGGGCTGTGCGTGGTGGCTCACGCCTGTAGTCCCAGCACTTTGGAAGGCCAAGGCAGGATCACAAGGTCAGGAGTTCGAGACCAGCCTGGCCAACATGGTGAAACCCCACCTCTACTAAAAATACAAAAATTAGCCGGGTGCGATGGCACGTGCCTGTAATCCCAGCTACTCGGGAGGCTGAGGCAGGAGAATCACTTGAAACCAGCAGGCGGAGGTTGAAGATCATACCACTACACCCTTGCCTGGGCAACAAGAGCAAAACTCCATCTCAAAAACAAACAAAAAGCCACAACAAAAAAAAACTTGACCTGAGCTTTTACTCATAAATGCCTATATTAAAGAAAAGTGACATTTAAAGACTAACCAGTCAGAAGCTCCCAACTAACTTATGCAACTAAGAACTTTACAACAGGATTGACCAAATAAGGCAACTGCATAACTGTAACCAATCAAATCGTTGCTTTGCTTTGCTTCTGCGTTTGTTCTATAAAAGCCTTCCCCCTTGTTTCCTTGGTGGAATCCCAGAACCACTTCTGGTTTGGCGCTGTCCAGTTCATGAACCACTGTTTGCTCAAATAAACTATTTAAAAAATTGTATTGTGCCTTTTAATGAAAAGAACTACAAAACCTATCCCTGGGGCTATGAGCCAGAAGGAGGTACATGGCCGCTGTGGGTAAGTTCTCATTGACATCTGCCAGTACAAAGTTGGCAGTACACTAACCCGTCGAGAGCATTTTCTCCTGCCACGTCTCTCACGTGGCGTGGTAGAGGTTCTCCGCCTGACTCCCTGACCATGCCTCTCCAGACACCTCCGTGTCCCTCTTTCCCTCGTCCCTCTGAGAGGCTCTGAGCAGCACCTCCACCACCCGTACTTTCCACGGTTCTCCAGGTGGCTCCAACCTCTCACCTGGCTTCATCCCCAGTTCTCAATACCTCAAGAACATTTCCACTGAGTTGTTGCTCATAGACTTCTACTCTGAATCTTCATCCCATCACAGAAACTGACTCCCTGTCAAGGAATCAGAATCACCATTCTAGCTCCCCAGGCTTGAGATCCTCAAGTCCGCCTTGACAGTGCTGTCTTCCCCAGTGCTCCATGTGTATGCGCTACCACTCCTGCTGATTCATCACTCACCATGGCTCCTTATACCTGCCACTTCCTTTCCAGCCACAGCCTAAACTTTCAGTACCAGGAGATGGCTCAAATTCAGGCATATTAACAGCATGCAATACTATTAAGATGTTAAAATGATAATGACAGTGTATATGTATAGGTCATATTACATTTTATAACATGTTTATGGCCATGAGAATATATGTACAGGTTATAAACATGTTCCTACTTAAAACATTTAGTATTGTTCCATATATGTTATTATCTGAAAAGATAGCTACGAAAATTTAATAGTGACCATTTTCAGTTGGAGGGGTTACAGGTAATTTTTATTATCTTTTAAAATTGTGTTAATCTCTGATTTCTAATTGACTATAATAAATATATACATATAATAAATGTGTAGTATATATTATAATAATGTATCAGTCTAAGCTTGCACCGTGTCATTGCTATTCTAAAACCTTCAGTGCTAATGTTAAACCCAACTTCTCAGCTTCTCTAAATTCTCCCCCATTCCGCCTTTGCCTCCCCTCATCGCCTCAGAGCCTACAGATCCTGGTCCCAGCTTCCACTTTGATCTTCTCTCTCACCCCTCTCTCTCGATATGCTAGGCAGGTTCCTGCACCAAGGCCTCTGTGTTTGCTGTTCTACCCTGCCTGGAATGCTTTTCCCCAGAGAGCTCATCTGCATGGTTCTCACCTTCAGGTTGCTGCCCCAAATCACATGATCAGAAAAGATTTCCAACCATTCTGTGTGAAATCACATGCCCATAAGTTTCCTTATCTTTAAAATTAGACTGTTTAAGTATCAAATGAGAAAATGCCCAAGAGGTCCTCGTGGATGGCGATAAACAGGACGTCGCTGGTGCTAGGGATACAGCAGTCGACAGACAGATGCGAGTTCCACCCTTGTGGAGTTTACATTCATAAGTAATTTACTTAATCTATGTAACAAAAGGGTCAGTGCAGGAGATAGGAGAATCCAAAACGAGGAGCAATGTGCCACAGAGCAAGAATTCGGGAACAATTTAGAGGAACAGGATGACACGCAGGGTGCTGACTGGGCGTGATGACCAGTGGACACGGAGAGGAGGGGAGTGTGTCAGGCAGAAGGAGCATCCTTTGGAAGAGCCACTCTGGGGGAAAAGAAGATGGACTTTTGATGCAATCCAAAGAAGTTCATGTAGGCAAAGGTTAAGAGAAAACTGCAGAGACGGCCAGGGATGAGTCAGGAAGCATAAGCAGATCATGAAGAGTCCAAGACATGGAGGGTACGGGGGGCCCAGGCTGTGCTCAGGGGGCGCAGGGGGCAGCAGGCGGTGATGAGGAGGTTGGGGGAGGATGATGTAGTAGTGATGGGCATGAGTGAGGACTTGAGGTGAACGTAAGACACTCCAGTGGATGTGGAAATTGGCCAGTGACATGCACACAGACGTGCACTCTCTCTCTCTCTTTCTCCCTCCCCAAGTATATAGCTCAGAAGAGCATTTGAGCTAGACAACTGAAATTCATCATCATATAGATAATATACCTAACCTTATGGGGTGAATTATTTCCCCTTGGGGAGTGCAAAGTGAGGATAAGTGGGAAACTTGAGGAATTCAGACTTTTAAAGTTAGAAACATTAAAATTCCATCACAGTCGCTCAAGCAGCCCCTTCTCCTTGCACCTGAGCTACTATCCAAGGGGTGGGAGCAGAGCCTTGGTCCTGTCCTGCTGCCGCTGGGCTTGTGTCCAGCCCTCAAAGCCTTGGAGTGGACTGATGCCAAGTCTGCCATGGTATTCATGCACCCAGACATCACGTGGAGGCTGGGCTGGGCACACGTGTTCTGGAGGCAGAGCTGGCAGGATTTCTTGATGGATCCGATATGGGATGTTAGAGAAAAAGTAGAATAAAAGATGACTTGAATGTTCTTAGCTTGATCTGCTGGAAGAACCAATTTTTCCATCAACTGACATCAGAAAGGTTGTGGATAGATTTTTTTCTTTTGTGTTTTTGGTTTTGGGGGGAAATCAAGGACTGAAATTTGAAGATATTCAGGTTAAAATTGCAATGTCTCTCTGACATCTGAGAGGTCTGAGAGAAGGTTAGTCTGATGACATGTTTAGGAATCATCAGTAAATGGAGGATAGTTAAAGACATAGGTCTGGAGGGAGACACTGAGGGAGGGCGTGCAGGCATGAAAGGGAGAGGAGCAAGTACTGAGCCTTGCAGCAACATTAAAAGTCAGGGCGTAGAGGGAGAACCAGCCAAGGCTCCTGCAAAGGAGATGCCCATGAGGTAACCAGAAGGAAAAAAGTGTACCCAGGGCAGAGGAGGAACCCATGTGTCCAGTGCTGCTGACAGGTCAAATAAGACAGGGTCTGAGAAACGCCCATTGCATTTAGCAATCTGGAGGTCATCTCTGACCTTGACAAGAGGAGTTTCAGGGAGTGCTGGGGTGGTAGCCTAACAGGAGCGGGTTTAGGGAGAGTGAGAAAAGAGTAACTGGAGGTGTTATACATACAAGGCTGCTTCAAGCTGCAAAGGGGAGCAGGAAAGCCAGGCCGAGCCTCGCAGGGCATGAGGACTGGAGATAAGGTGTCTGTGTTTAAGGTGAGACAAAGGAGCACATTTGGTTCATGATGGGAATCAGCCAATATAGGAGAGAAATTTAGGGGAGAAAGGAGAGGGCTGCTGTAATGATTCCTCAGGTAAGTGAAGCGAGTGCAACTGGGGTTCCTTTAGGTTGAGTGCAGATGGCAGACAGGCCACCTGCTGGGGCGGGGGCAGGGGCCGAGTGGGGGTGGTGCACAAAGAGCAAGTGTCAGTGCAGATGCCAGTTGATGCCAGTCAATGTGACAGAGAGAGTATTCCTAAGCTCTCTTCTGGCAGTTTCAGCTGGGAAGGAGGATGGCAGGGCAGGGTGGAGGCGGGGTTTGCAGGGTTGAGCAGAGAAGGTGAGATTTGCAACTGTTACCATCTAGGAATGGGAAAGAGTGAATGGACCAGGAGGGCCCAGGATGATTGGTCCATGTAAACAAAGAGTAACCAAAATACCTCATTACAGCCCATAGTGTGCAGCTGCAGAACAGCAAAAGGGGCTCCGAAAGGTTGGCTAGTGCAGTGCAGTTGTTATAACAGGTATATGAATTTACTCAATGGAGAAAATACTCGGAGACGCAATGCTGTGACCACTTCCCTCTTTGACAGGGAGCCCAGCGTGAGCCTTTCTATGATGACACGCACCTCATTTGGCTTGCCCTAGTGGCTGTAACAAACATGCGGGGAAGTCTACAAGGCCTTCAGGATATTACAGAATGTGAAGGCTGTTGTACTGGTCATTTTCAGACAAGGAAGATCTAAAAAATTAAGCATATAGTATAAAAATGAGGGAAGGGGGATTCAAATCCAACCCATTTCCTCCTGATAAATAAAAGTGTACTAGTTCCAGACTATTAACTCCAATATTAAACACAAGGTACATTTGTTAACTTTCGTGGTTAATGTGTACTTAAAAAACAAAAACCAAAACCAAAACCAAAAAACAAGTCTCTTCCTCTGTAGAGAGTTAATCTTTTTTTTTTTTAATCACTTGGGTATTTTGTTATTTAGACACGGGTACTATGGGAATAAGAAAGCTAGAATAGAGTATTCACAAGCTATTACTTTGTTTAAAATACACAACGTAACTACTACGGTTGCAAAAGAAATTGGCAGGAGACAGGTGACTTGAATTTTATCCAGTATAGCATAGTTTATAAAACTATGTTCAAATCAGAATTTTGCTACTTACTAACTTTGTGATATTGATCCAGTTATTTCAATGCCCTGAGACTCAGTTTCTTCATCTGTAAAATGGGAACAATTGTAGTTGTGAGAATTAAATGTCTTAATGTATATATAAAGTATTTAGCCTAGAGCTTAAGACATAGTAAACACCCAGAAGATAATGATGATGCAAAGATGATGATATGATCTTGATGATATTATGACGATGACGTGATGTGAAGAAGAGGAGGAGGAGGAGCCTGTGATGGTGGTAGTGGTGATAGATAGTGGTGGTGGATAATAATTCCTGTGTCCATCACTAAGAAACAATTCCGTGGATGAATCGCTCACCCTTTTTCGGCCCAGCAATTTGCCTGCTACACTGTGGGCACTCAAAAAACTCTTACTGAATGAATGAATGTTCTAATAATTTCTAAGGCTCATCCCAGCTCTACAACATGAGATAATCCTATATGGATTTGTAGTAATCTTTTCCCAGATCTTAACACAGACTTGTGGTATAAAAAAAATGGGTGAACTGCAGTATTTGTCAAAAACCAATTATAAAGACTCAGTTCATCATTGCAAAGTCACTTCATTCACTTAAAGCTATTATCTCTTTAGGGAGCAGAAAGAAAGAGAATGATTAGAAAGAGGAATAAGTTAAAAAAAAAAAAAAAGGTAAGGGGAAGATGAGAGTCATGTGTGAGTGGAATTATTAGGTTCCAAAACACTCCAAATGGGACCTGGTCTTTGGGGATCCGGCCACCTGGTTACTTCACAGCAAAACTTCACCTTCAGTGTGTACATTTATAGAGGGCGAATCAACCTAAGAAAATTCCTCAACTCCAAAGGCAGGTCCATTTAGAACCACAGGTGGTCTTTATGAACAGACCTAACCTGCCGAGACAAGCAGGCTGGGCATTTTCCGCTGGGCACATAGCCGCTTCTAAATTGCATGTATTAATTCCAAACTTTGTGGATATAAAAAAATCTGGCTGGTCTCCTGTGGCCAGAAAGCCAGTGCATCTCTGTGCAGGCTCCATTCATTTGCTCATAAAATTAAACTCCTTATACCATGAACTGGCACAGATTCCTCCAGAAACATCTGTGCTCTGGTGTCTCCACATCTCTGCATATACCTTTTTTTTTTTTTTTTTTTGGCATGTGGAATGCTGCTTTTGGCCAAGTCTGATACCTTGGGCTTTCTAATAAAAATATATATCTTATAGGTATGTATACACCTTATTTCAGCATCTCATGGAGTCTTCTCAGGCCCTTCTCCAACCTACTCTGAACCCTAGAGCTCAGGGCTTGCGCCCCTTGTTTCTGGCCTCTTGATTCCTCCCTGGATTCTGCCTCTCCACGAGAAGGAGAAGGAGAAACAAAGAAGCTGAAAGAGGAGCCTCGTGCTGGTGCTGGTGCTGGTGGGAGACGGTGGTGGTGGGTGGTGTGATTCCCATGCATACCACTAAGAAACAGCTCCATGGATAAACCTGCTTCCTAAAGACGTAATAGTTTAAAGTGAATGAAGTAACTGCAATGATGAACTGAGCCTTTATAATTGGTTTTTGACAAATACTGGAGCGTTCTTTTTTTCTTTTTTCTTTTTTTTGACAGAGTGTTGCTCTGTCAGCAAGCTGTAGTGCAGTAGCAAGATCACAGTTCACTGCAGCCTGGACCTCCCAGGCTCAAGCCATCCTCTCACCTTAGCCTCCCAAGTAGCTGAGACCACAGGTGCACACCACCATGCCTGGCTAATTTTTTATAGAGATGAGGTTTCAACATGTTTCCAAGGCTGGCCTCAAACTCCTGGACTCAAGTGATCTGCCTGCCTCAGCTTCCCAAAGTGCTGGAATACAGGTGTGCCACTGTGCCTGACCTCACTCATTTTTTTTAAATATTGCAAGCCTAAGTGTTTTGTTTTGTTTTGTTTAACTGCTGTGCATTGTCTCTCAGATTGCTTTTGGTTCCTCCAACCAAGGTTCAACAAGACTAACATTCTAGACTTAGCATTCTTCCAGGGGTCTATTCTCAGCCTTTTCCAACAAGCTCCTCGCCATCGCTTTAAGTCGGAGTGTGTGCACTGTCTCTGGAATCTCCTTCAGGAAGAATGAGAATTTCACATCCTCCTCTCTGCGTCTCATGTGTTAGGATTCCCACTGGCTGTTCCTAGACTTGTCTCTAACACAATTTTGGACTCCTCAAGGAGAGTAGTCATGTTTTCCTCCTGTGGTCTGCCTGCAGCATGCTACAAGTGCTCGCATTTGCCGACGTAACAGGTAAACATGAACATACAGCAGACACCAAGTCAGCTGAAAACAAAAGGCAAAGTCAATTCCCTCACCAAACAAAAAGATCTCTGTGCTGTTTTTTTTTTTAATTTCCATGTGCCTGTGGTATTCATGATATACTGCTCTCGTTTCTCCCAACTTTTCTAAAATACATTCCTCTGAGAGCCATCTACTTTTTCATGTTTAAATAAGCTAATCTAAGGGTCTGAAATGAATACTGAACACACAGTAGAGGACAAAAGAGAAGCGACTGCCCTAAGCAGGAGTCTCACAGCCAAAGGTCATTGTTAATTGATTTCTGAGAGTTTGTGAAGCATGAAAAGCATTTCAGAAGCAGTGTGACAGCAAAAAATACAATGACACTCTATGACTCAGCAAAACAGGACAGCGGGAAGAGCACTAAATTGGAAGTCAGGTGGCGGGCTGCTAGCCAAAGCTTGCACTCCTCAGCTCTGTGACCTCAGAAAAGTCACTTGACCTCTCTGCACCTTATTTATTACAAAAGCAAGGATCTGAACTAGACTTTGACCACTATAAAGGTTCTCTGACCTGAGGATAAACCTTCAAGTGTATTCCACTGAAGCAAAGACTACATGTAAGCCACAGCAATGGAGACTACAGAGGAGGTGCCAACAAGCTGGCTGTGGAGGGATGGGTGGGCAGTCGGTCACACGTTTTCTTCCATGGATGCACTTGAGTTATTTCAGACCCAATTAGAAGAAATAGATTATGTTATGAACCAACAAAGGCATTATGAACATATGCCTTCTGCCCCCAACTGTATTTTGTTCTGTTATTTAAAAAAAAATCCCCCACACAAGTAGATTTAATCCAAATTAAAGTTCAACAGAAAATAAATGAATCTGCCTCTGTGTACGGCACTTCATGGTTCATTTGGCAACTATTCTACAAGAACCCCATGAGTTACGTTCGGTGCCTCTGCCTGATGGAAAGAGAGCAAGAGAACAAAATGGAACAGAGATCGTGGAGAAGGAATGAAAGCTAACCGTGCCCTGCACTGTTCTGTTGCTAAGCAACACCCAACAGCTCCCCAGAGGAAGGACGTCTCTGGGAGGGGGCACCCAGAGGATACATCTTCAGCAGACCTTTTTCTCATTAAGTGAAGGCTGTGCGGATGCTCCGGAGGCAACACCATTACAGGAGCCTGATTTTACTAGATGCACATTTTCATAGAGTGATAATCTGATGGTGATCACAGCAAAAGCTCTGTAGATTCCCTGCTGTCGCCAAAGGGGAAAATCTGAGAGGCAAACTACTAGAGCCAACCTATTGAAAGTGGGGGTAGGGGGTGGGGAAGCGGTGCTTCATGTGCACGAAGGACCTGGACTCACCACTTATCCACTTAGCCTCGGGGTCATGAATTTTTAAGTCTTCACTGAAGAGATCTTCCACAGTGACCTTCTTCTTTTGAGACAAACTATTATCTTCCGCTAGAAAAAGAAAAACAAAGAGTTAAGCTTGTTTCATAATTAGTAAAACGAGAGGACCATAAACATTCTGATGGCCATTCAGAAATAGTACGGATGGAAACACATATGACGTCCATAAGTGAGCAGGGAGCAAAAGCCAATCTTGCTCTCCATTTTTAATGAAACTGTCAAAATCTATGCTACGGAGATCCTGATTCAGGAGAATGGCATTGTGCCTCCTCACCCACACCTGCAGCACACAAATGATCGTATTTCTTAGTATGGAGGTAAATAATTCTTTCAAGATTGATTTATGAACGATATGGAGGGAATCGTCAAGAGAGGAAGGTATGGATATCCGGAATGGATTTCAATCATATTATGTAATTGATCATTCATGAAGCATTCATTAAATGCCACTAATTATAGGCAGCATATTGGCTGCTGGGAATTAAAAGGCACAGAAAATATTCCTTAGGTCTTCATTCTCTGTAAGCTTCACTTGTTCCTGGTTGTCTCTGGGCTGTGGGTTAGTTCTTGTTCAGACAAGATCACACCCAAATTATCTATACACAAACTACCAGATTCTGCCTTGCCTCATCCTGGTTATAAGGCTTAGGAGTAAGCACTTTGGATAAGCCTGTGAATACACTCAGCCAGTGTTCATCCCAAGAGGAGCTGTTTAGTTAATGGCACCAGTGGGTGAGACGCTAGAAATCTGACAGCTTTTTTTCCTATACTTCCAGTGGTCAAAGCTCTAAAGTTTTTGCTCCTCCTCAGAAGAGGCTCTCTCCATTAGAGGCACAAAAATCCACTTATCAACTTTGAAAAGACAAAGGGCTGTCAGCATGTCTGACCTGCAAGCCTAGGGACAGTCCATTCCACCACCCTCACTTCTGTGGTGCTAATAAGAAACTCCTCTGTACATTAACTTGACCATATCTGATGGTCATCATCTACCTAGGATGCTTCCCTGCCCTCTTAAATGGAAGATGCTAAATATCACTGCACATTTTTTTCGAATACTCTCAGTTCTCATTTCAACAGTTTCCTGTTGTGCTGCTATGTGGGGTGGTCTCGGTGCTAATTGAGGTGCATAGGTCTGTGTGCATTCCACATTCAGTGGCTCTAGATCTGTGTGTTTTTGCATTTCAATGTCTGCTGGGTGTGTCTGTTTCTCGTTTCAATTTCTGGGTGTTACACTTCTTGAACTGTTATTGTTCCTGACCTTGACAATATCATTTGCCCCTTTTAATTTTCTGTTTTAAACTCTGTGGTGGGTTAGAAAGACAGAAAGAAATTTTGTTAGAATTACATAAACAAATAGGTGTAAATAACCTCTAAATAAAATCTTCAAAGCTGCTTCTAGGACCCTTGTACATCCCATAGGTTTTATTACATCACTTTTGGTTTCTTCCTTTTGGGTCTGGATGTTGACAAATCACTGAAGCTGTCAGAAAAGTCATGTATTCCTTTGTGCATTGATTGATCTCTTGAATATCAAATAGGGTTACTGTGGATAGCAGTGTTTTGAAACTTACGGAATGACTGGAGCTGGCCTTATTGTGAGATGTGACTGTATATGGAGCTATCCCAGGTGCTGAACATAGCACATTCAACCAAACCACGTTCTTTCTTCACTCTAGGAGCTTTTTAGGTGTGGCTGAAGCAGCCCCAGGAAAGGTATACGGCTTCAACATGATGTATTTCCATAAAGCTACGCTCTGATCTTGCAATTAAGAAGTCTAAAATTTTCTGGGACAGTCTTAAGTACACGGTCAGAAAATGCATAATCATGTTAAAATTTACATTTTTATCAGATTAAACTTCACTATTCAAGAATGATTCTAGCCATACAACTTAAGGTATCCATGTGTCTCATAAGGAAAATAATATAAGACTGCCATTTAAACAAACTTTGGAAATAAAAGATGAGAAGGTAATTTATTCACTTTCTGAAAATGTTTCTTTTCATACTTGCATTTTATTTTTAAAACTGATTTTATTTAGTTTTTTAAGATATTTTTAAAACACTTAAGACTTCTATATAGAGAACGTATTTAGTGGAGGCATTATGCAACATGCTATCATTAAAAGTGCTCCATTCAAGCCAGGACATGACTCCACCCATAATTAGTTCTGTCTCCTTAAGAAACTCACTGCGGGCCTCTCTGGACCTAGACGGCTCATTTGCACATTCAACTGATATCTAATTCATTGGTTTACAGTTTGAATCATTCCCCAAATCATCTAATGACAGGCACAAGTCATTATATGCCGCTTTCCACAAACCACGCTAAACCCTGAAGAAGAGAAAGACCTTATATGAGATCACAGAGCAGAGGAGCCAAAGCAGAATGAATGAATGAATGACCAGAATGCAGCAGAGACAGTGCTGAGAGGAACAGGGCTTGTCCTGCTAATACTGAAGCAGACCAGGAAATAAGAAAGTGGGAGGGATTCCAGGAGGACTTCCTGAAGGAAAGAACCTGCTAGCCAAGATAAAGGAGAGAGAAAAACATTCAAGCTAAGGAGGAATGTAAGGGCAAGAAGATGTTGGTGGATGCAGTATTTTCAGAGATTGTGTGCCTTGGCATTGACGTGGCCGACAGTGTGAGCAGGAAATAGCTAGAGGGGAGGGGAAACTCATTGGCTTTGATATTCTGAAACTCCATTAGAAAAATGTTCACTGTGGATTTTCTTTAAAAATTTTGCTTAATAGTCAGTAATATTTTCAGCTTAAAGACTACCTTTCAGCTGGGCACAGTAGCTCATGTCTGTAATCCCAGCACTCTGGGAGGTCGAGGCAGGCATTGCCTGAGCTCAGGAGTTCGCAAGCAGCCTGGGCAACATGGTGAAACCCCATCTCTACTTAAAAAAAAAAAATACAAAAAATTAGCCAGGTGTGGCAGCATGCGCCTGTAGTCCCAGCTACTCAGGGGGCTGAGGCAAGAGAATTGCTTGAATCCAGGAGGCAGAGGTTGCAGTGAGCCAAGATCATGCCACTGTAATCCATCCTGGGCATCAGAGGGAGACTCCATCTCAATTAAAAAAAAAAAAAAGATTACCTTTCTTCACATCAGAAATACTACCAATAATTACCAATAATTATCTCATACAATATTGCTTCTCCACCATTTGATTCCCCTCCTTCCAGAATCCATCTGGGCTGAGCAGGAGCTTCTAGGTCAAACTCCACACCTGGGGCTTTCTCTTAAAATTTTCCACCTTTTTTATGGCTTTGGGAGTATTTGGATGATTTCTTCAGTTCAATCTCCTATTTGTCAATATTTTAATACACCTAGACTGTTCTATTATCAAACTACTAAGTTTTAAAATTTAAAATAATTACATTCTAATATCTAATATTTCTAAATAACTTTTTCAAGATCATCTACTCATTTTATAGTTGCATGCTTCTTCAGCACATTTATAGTTATTTTTTAATGTCATTTTCTGTATTCCCTCTTAAATTTATTTTATTTAAAAAAATGTCATTTGCTGTATTCCCTATTGATCTAAATTTCTTTGGCTTTTTGTTTTCATGTGTTTTGGGCTGGCTTCTGCTTTACAGGGGGCTGTTTGCTGCAGATGCCTTGTGGTTCTTGGTTGTAAGCTTTTGTCTTACAAGTGTTCTGGGTCTTGAGAGACCCCGGCTGGGTGGTCCTCAGGCAGATTTGAGACTCCATCTAGGTAACAGCTGGAAACTAAGTCTTGGGCGGCCGTTTTTGGTAGAGCCCTTTCCCCTAAGTGAGTGATGTGATCTGAGGTCTTCTGACCATGAATCCAGTTTTAAGGCAGGGGCTCCGTGTCCTCCAGGCCCTCATGAAAACCAACCTTCCAGGCCCTCCTGTTGTGCCTGACTTCAGTCTTTATGACTTGAGTGTGTGGAAGTTTGGCCTTCCCTCCTGCTGTAGGTTTTTACCTGTTCTTTCTTGTGAGGATGCCTTCCCTTTCAATCCAGGTATGTGAAGAACTTCTGGTCTTGTTTTTGAGAAATAAGCAGCTATTTTGTTTGTTTGCTTGCTTGCTTGCTTGCTTTTTGAGAGAGAATCTTGCTCTGTCACCCAGGATGGAGTACAGTGGTGCAATCTCAGCTAACTGCAACCTCTGCTTCCTGTGTTCGAGGGATTTTCCTGCCTCAGCCACCTTGGACTACAGGTGTGCACCACATGCCTGGCTAATTTTTGTATTTTTAGTAGAGATTGGGCTTTGCCATGTTGCCCAGGCTGGTCTTGAACTCCTGACCTCAGGTGATCCGCCTGCTTCGGCCTCCCACAATGCTGGGATTACAGGCGTGAGCTACCGTGCCCAGCCGCAGCTATGTATTTTGTTATTTATTTTGCCATACTTTTACATGCTTGCCATCAAAAGCAGGAATATTTATGTGCTCAATCTTCCTTCTTAAACTGGAAGGCCACATAAAGTTGGCGATGCAAGAAGGGGCATTGGCCTCCATTGTTTGGATACCGTCCTAAAGGCAATTTGGGGATTATTGAAAAAAAAGTGTCTTCCAGCCCTTTAGCTTGATATATTATAGAAAACTTCATGGTACTTCAAATTGAGTTGGCCTGGTTAGCTCACTGGCATGCAAAGGCATGCTGAAATCTTCAGCCATGCAGTCATTCTTTGCGGAGGCCAGTGTGTAATGCAAATTTCTCAGCCTTTTTTTCCTTTAGTCACATATTTGTTAAATAGTAAAATTACTTGAGAACACGTTGGAACTCCTTTGCTAAAGATTTTTAATAATAGGAAACTAGAAATAAATCCCATTACCCGAGCATAGCTGCCAGAGAGGTATGCAATCCCTGCAGGCAGAGGTGAGCTACTGACAAACCTGGCTTGGTAACAAAGAAAATCTACCCAAAAGAGTCTAAGACCTCCTGTAAGGTTCTGCTTTTGTGAGCAATTTGGAATAACTGACAACTCTAAAGTGCTTTATAGTCTTCTCAGTGCAATGATATTTATTATCTCTCCTGATCCCCACCAAAACGAGGAGGAAGGAAAGTGACATTGAGCTACTGAGCTACTGAGGGGTTAAAAGACTCCTCCAAAGATCTGTGAGGGATCTGTTGGCAGGTGTCAAGCACTGGGTGTTTCTGAAACTCAAAGGAGACAAGGGCTATGGTGGGCTAGCTTCACAGGGTGATAGACCCCCAGGCTGAGGCTCAGAGTAAAGCACTCTTTGTTTTTAGAACAATCTGTATGTTATTCCTACAAAAATGGATACTATTTGTTTGCTTCCTTACCACCACTTCACATAAACATGTGGAAATCAAAGAAGCTGTCCACTTTCCAATGTCTGTACTGTTAATTCACAAATTCCAATGAGATCACTTTTGCTTAAAAATAAACCACTGTAGCCTATTTCATCAGCGATGGACCTAACACAGATGCTGCTTAGTAACAAGGAAAAGGCTCAGTGAGAACACAGGAAACACATCATTTAGTTCTGCCAGCATATTTATTGATTGAGTGCCGTGTGTCAGGCACTGTGGATGCTGGAACAAGATTTCCAATTATATTTCTTTCCTTTTTCTTAAAGTAAAAGAGGTATAATCTGTGCTATGTGTTGCAAATCCTACTCCTATTTCCTTGGTAGATTCTTATCATAATGAAAGAATAAATATATATCATGCTGTACCATCGAGAGATTAGGAACAATGAAATTTAAAACCAGGTAGCATGTCTGCAAATCACAATATGAGCCTTGGGGATTTTGACCTAATCCTGAATTAAACTGTCCCACTGTGGCAGATTGCTCACCATAGGCTTCCATAGGTCAGAGCTGAGATGGTAACGCCTCATCCATACACAAAAACCCTGGAGATGGAAGGAAGCCACAGCAGCAGCTGTGAGTCAGGGGAACACACCCTCTCTTTACAAAGAGTGAGATTTACTCCAAAATACATTTGAATGTATTTCTCTGAAGAAATCTCTCTAGATCATCCAACCCCAAATGTAAGAAACGAAATAACTATTATTGGGATAAGAATTGCATTAAACAATCTTACCTGAGTGATGCCAGAAGAGCTACAAGAAAATGTAAGTCAATACCTCTTTAGAATGTGTGTGTGTGAGTGTGTGTTTTGCTTTCCCAAAATTGATCATGCTTTCTTTTCTGCCACCAGGAGCTACTATCATTGAGCTGGTTATTTGCTTTCAAGTCTATTTCCCATGCTAGCTTGATATTTTCCTTTTCTTTTTTAGATAGGAATTGTGACTTCATCTCTCTAAGGGGCCTGGCACAGAGATGTTCAACTTCTTTTGAATGAAGAAAGCATTTGTTTAAAAAATCTGTGCCTTTGCTTTCATTTTGGCTTACCTTTTTGCAATGCAGTCTTTGTGCTACTAAAGTATATTATTTATGGTTATACTCCAAACTTATGTCTATGAAAAGTCTCACAGAGACACTAGTTTATCTTAAAAGCCTTTCCTTACAAGTTCACATCTTCAAATCATCTAAGAAAACTAGGAGCATGATCTCAAAATTAGTCACGTAATACTTTTTATTGAAATGGTAGAAACTAAGTCGTCAGCATTATTCAGCACATCTTATGAATTAAGGAATTGTAGTTATGCTTTATTTTAGGCTTCTAAATCAAATACATCGAAGGTATTCATTCCCTCTTCATGTCGTTACCTCCATTCTTTTAGATCTAGGAAATAAACTGAAACCTTAAAATGTATTCAGCAGCTGTTTGCTTTAATGAGTTACAGCCATTAGGTACCTGTGACTTCACATGATTATATGCACATAGGTTGATATGTCTCCCTACCTAGTTTATTTCTTTTTTGACACCTTTATTGGAGATAAAATTTACATACCATAAAATTCATCCATTTAAAGTCTACAACACAATGGTTTTAGTACGTTCACAGAGTGGTGCGCCATCACTGACCTAAGTTTGGAACATTTTCATTACCCCAAAAAGATTAGCATAACAATTAGCAGTCACTTCCCATTCCCCTCCCCTGGCCACCACATCTCTTTTCAGCTCTTGGCAACGAAAAATCTTATCTCTGTCTGGAAACATTTGGCTATTCTGAACATTTAAAATAGATGGAATCATACAATATGTGTTTTGTTGTGACTGGCTTATTTCACTTAGTTTTGTGTTTTCAAAGTTCATCCATGTTGTCATATGTACAGAAGGTACCAGGACTTCATTCCTTTTTATAGATGAATAATATTACAAGCTAATGATGTGGAGCATCTTTTCATGCACTTACTGGTTATTTTTATATCTTCTTTGGAGAAATGTGTCACTTTATTCAGATTATTTAAAAATGCTGAAATTAAGATATTCACTGTCAAGAAAGAAAAAGACCCTGACAGCATGGCTGAAAAACCTTTGCTAATACCTGGAAACATTAAAAGGTAAGTATTCAGTCACACAAAAGGCCCTTTGAAGAGCTTAAGTGTGTGACTCACAGTCCCCCAAAGCTCTCTCAGCCAAAACCAAACACAGAGATGAAAATATCTAGAAAAATCCTAGGGAAGAGCCACTTGTCTAATGGAATGAATTCCCATGACATACAAAGAGATGAACAGATTCTTAAGAATTTTTATCTGTAGAAACATCGCCAGCTTGGACTGAAAAGGAGAGAGGGAGTATGAAACAAATAAAGGCTGTTGGACCCTGTATTAGTTCATTCTCACACTGCTGTAAACAACTACCTGAGACTGGGTAATTTCTATTGAAACAAGATTTAATGGACTCACAGTTCTGCATGGCTGCAGAGGCCTCAGGAAACTTACAATCACGGCAGAAGGAAACGGGGAAGCAAGCACCCTTTTTCACATGGTGACAGGAGAGAAAGCAAAAAGGGAGGTGCGACACACTTTTAAACAACCACATCTCATGAGAACTCAATCACAAGACAGCACTAGGGGGATGATGCTAAACCATTAGAAACCACCCCCATGATGGGATAAGCTCCCACCAGGCCCCTCCTTCGACATGTGAGGATTATAATTTGACATGAGATTTGGGTGGGAACACAGAGCCTAAACCATTTCAGACTCCCCAGATTCTCAGGCAGAAAACATGCTGATAAAACTACTCAGCTACAAGCTCAAGCTGCCGTTCATGAAGAATGATGACTCCCAGAGGGCAGATCTGAGAGCCCTAGGACCCTATTCCCAAGCCTGTAAACCTAATGGAGTTTCTTCAACTGAATTCAGAAGTTGCTTGGAACTAGTGACTCTCCTTTTCCCTTTTTGAACAAAAATGGCTACAACTGTCATCCCATGCCTGTTCCATTATTGTGTTCACCTCTCCAGTTTCTCAGACCCACAATAGAGATGAATTGTGCTTTGGCTGTAGTACACCCAGAGGCCTACTCAAAACTCATTCAGATTATTTCAGTGTTAAGATTTAGGAGTTCTGGACTGATGAGATCACAGATTTTGAGTTGATACTATAATAACTTGAGATTTCTGGGGACCTTGGGGTGGAGTGAATGGACGTGCTTTATATATGAGAAGGATGTGAATCTTTGGGGGTCAGAGAATAGACTGTGTCAGGTAAGACAGGGCCATCCCAAAGATGTCCATGTGCAGTGGTATTATAGACTGAATTGTACCTACCAACAAATCCATATGTTGATGCCCTAAATCCCAATGTGATTCTATTTGGAGATAGAGCATTTAAGGAAGAAACTGAAGTTAAATGACATCAAGGGGCAAGGCTCTAATCTGGTAGGACTAGTGTACTTAAAAGAAGAGGAAGAAACAAGAGCTCTCTCTCTTCCTCTCTCCATGCACACATATGTGCACTCACACAGAAAAAGCAGGGAGAGGATACAGCAAAAGGGTGAGGTCTGCAGACTAGGAAGGGAGACTTCACCAGAAACCAACCCTGCTGGCACCTAGATCTTGTACTTCCAGCCTCCAGAAGTGTCAGAAATGAAATACTGTTTTTTAAATTTATTTACATATTTTTATTATACTTTACATTCTGGGATACAGGTACAGAACGTGCAAGTTTGTTAAATAGCTATACATGTGCCATGTTGGTTTGTTGCACCCATCAACCCATCATCTACATTAGGTATTTCTCCTAATGCAATGCCTCCCCTGTTCCCCACCCCAAGACAGGCCCCAGTGTGTGATGTTCCCCTCCCTGTGCCCATACACTCTCATTGTTCAACTCCAACTTATGAGTGAGAACATGTGGTGTTTGGTTTTCTGTTCCTGTGTTAGTTTGCTGAGAATGATGGTTTCCAGCTTCATCCATGCCCCTGCAAGGGACATGAACTCATTCTTTTTTATGGCTGCATAGTATTCCATGGTGCATATGTGCCACATTTTCTTTATCCATTCTAACATTGATGGGCATTTGGGTTGGTTCCAAGTCTTTGCTATTGTGAATAATGCTGCAATAAACATATGTGTGCATTTGTCTTTATAAAAGAATGATTTATAATCCTTCGGTTTTATACCCAGTAATCGGATTGCCAGGTCAAATGCTATTTCTATTTCTAGATCTGTGAGGAATCGCCACACTGTCTTCCACAATGGTTAAACTGATTTACACTCCCACTAACAGTGTAAAAGCGTTCCTATTTCTCCACATGCTCTCCAGCATCTGCTGCTTCCTGACTTTGATGATTGCCATTCTAACTGGCATGAGATGGTATATCATTGTGGTTTTGATTTGCATTTCTCTAATGATCAGTGATATTAAGCTTTTTTTCTTATGTTTGTTGGCCACATAAATGTCTTCCTTTGAAAAGTGTCTGTTCATATCCTTGGACTACTTTTAGATGGGTTTTTTTTTTCTTGTAAATTTATTTAAGTTTCTTATAGATTTTGGATATTAGTCCCTTATAATATGGATAGATTGCAAAAATTTTCTTCCATTCTGTAGGTTGCCTATTCACTCTGATGATAGTTTCTTTGTCTGTGCAGAAGCTCTTTAGTTTAATTAGATCCCATTTGTCATTTTGGCTTTTGTTGCAATTCTGTTTTCTAAGCCACCCAGTCTGCATATTTTGTTGACAGCTCAAGCTGACTAATATAATTTGTATTTTCCAAATGTTTTGAACTTTGTGTTGCTAGTACATAGATAGGCAATTAATATGTGTAAATAGACCTTATATTCTGTAACCTTTCTAAACTTACTTACAGTAGGTCACTCCTTACCCATGATTTTGCTTTCCACAGTTTCAGTTATGCTTAGTTGACCATGGTCTGAAAATACTGAGATTATTTTCAGAGAGAGGAGAGAGAACATATTCATGTTACCTTTGTTACAGTATATTGGTATAACTTTTCTACTTTATTTCTAGTTATTATATTATTATTAATTTCTGGCTGTACCTAATTTATAAGGTAAATTTTATCATAGGACTATATGTGCAGAAAAACTCCATAGTATATGTAGGGTTCAGTTCTACCCATGGTTTCAGGCCTCCACTGCGGTTCTTGGAATGGATACTCTGTAGATAAGGGGGACTACTATATACATTCTTTTGATATATTCTGTGCAGGTATTCATTTCATCTGTAGCGAGGACAGTTTTATTTCTTTATTTCAAGTAGAAATGATCCAATAAAATTGTTGAGGAAACCCAATTTGTTTAAGTCATGGTCCCAATATCAATAGACCAATTGTAGCTATTGATGAATTTTAAGAAGAGTCCACTTGACTGGAATGCCTCAAAAAAAGTTGTTTAATTACATAGGATTATATATTTTTTTCCTCTCTCTATGGCTTTATTACATTTTCAGATTTACAATGGAAATATTGGTTTAAGTATAAAATTGTGAATGTTGAAAGGAGGCAGAACAAGATTACCAAATAAAAGCTTCACTGATCATCCTCTCTCCAGGAACACCAAATTGAACAACTATTCATATGAAAAAGCACCTCAACAAGAACTAAAAATCAGATTAATGATCACAGTATCTGGTTTTAAGTTCATATCACTAAAAGTAGCACTGAAGAGAGTGGGAAAGACAGTCTTGAGTTGCTCCTTCCTCGTCCCCTGGAAGCAGCCATATGGCACAGAGAATCTGTTTGCTTGGGGTGAGTAGAATGCAGTGACTGTGGGACTTTGCACTGAAATGCAGTGTTGCTCTGTCACACAGCAAAGCCACATTGGGCAGAATTCAGCCAATTCCCATGGAGGGGAATTCAGACCAGCCCTAGCCAGAGGGGAATTGTATATCCCAGCAGTGGGAACCTGCGTTCCAGCAAGCCTCACCACTGTGGGCTAAAGTGGTCTGGGGCCCTAAAATAACTTGAAAGGCCATTTAGCCCACAAGAACTGTAATTCCTGGGCAAGTCTTGGTGCTGCTCTGGGCTCAGGGTCAGTATACTTGTGCTTGGGGGAGGGGAGCGGGAAACAACTAGCTGGGGTGGCCAAGGGAGTGATTGATTGCATCACCCCTCCACGAACCCAAGGCAGCACAGTTTGCAGCTCTGGGAGAGACTCCTGCCCTCTGTTTCAGGAGAGCAGAGGGAAGAGAAAAGAGGAAATTGTCTTGCAACTTGGATACTAGCTCAGCCACAGTAGAATAGGGCATCAGGCAGAGTCATGAGGCCCTCATTCCAGGTTCTAGCTCTGGGATGACATTTCTAAACACACCCTGGGCCTGCCTTGAATGGAAAAGTCCAATCCTGGCAGGATTCATCACCTTCTGACTAAAGAGCCCTTGACCCTAATAATCAGTAGCAGTGGTACTCAGGTAGTACTTGCTCAGGGCCTTGGGAGAGACTCAGAGACAAGCTGGCTTCAGGCGTGACCCAAGACATTCCCAGCCATAGTGGCTACAGGGAGAGTTTCCTCCTGCTTAAGAAAAGGAGAAGTAAAAGTAAAAAACACTTTGTCTTGCAGCTTAGGCACTAGCTCAGCCAGATGGGGAGGGTAGTAAGTGGGCTCTTGGGGTACTCAGTTCTAGGCCTTGGTTCTTGGATGATATTTATGACTTGCCCTGGGCCAGAGGGGAGCCCACTGCCTGGAAAGAAGAGTCCCAGGCCTGGCAGCATTCACCGCAAGCTGCCTAAAGAGCCCTTGGGCCTTGAATAAACATCAGGGATGCAAGTTACTCACAAGGAGAGAGTCCTTCTGCTGTGGAAACAATTCTGTCCTGTGGCTGGGAAACCAGCTAAGCCACACTAGAATAAAGCACCAGATAGATTCCTAAAGTTTCCAACCCCAGGTCCTGGTTCCCAGATGGCATTTCTGGACCTGTCCAGGGATAGAGGGAACTTGCCTCCTCAAAGGGAAGGACACAAACCTGGCTGACTTTGCCACCTGCTGATTATAGAGCCCTTGGGCCTTGAGCAAACATAGGTGGTAGACAAGCAATGGTCGCCAAGGGCCTTGGGCATGACTCAGTACCATGCTGGTGTCAGGTCAGATCTGGCACAGTCCCAGTGATGGTGGCCACAGGGTCATGTGTCATGGGGTGACCCATGTTTGTGTCACCCCTCAGCTAGTTCCAGGCATCTAAGCACAGGGAGAGACTTTGGGAAAAAGTTTGTTTGAGAGAAAGCAAGAGAACAGAACAAGAATACTTGCCTGGTAATCCAGAGAATTTTTCAAAACCTTATCCAAGACCACCAAGGTGGTACCTTTCTGAGTCTGCAAGAGCCAAAGCATTATTGGGGTTGTGGTGCATGCTGATGCAAATACAGCTACAGTGATTAAAAACATAGATTCCAACCACCGAGTCTTTTCAAACACCTGAAAAGCCTTCAAAAGACTTAGAAGACCGCAATAAATATGTAACTCCTCAATGATAAACACCCACAATCATCACGATCATCCAGAAAAATGTGACCTCACCAGTCAAACTAAATAAGGTACAAAAGACCAATCCTGGAGAGACAGAGACATGTGACCTTTCAGACAGAGAACTCAAAACAGCTGTTTGGAGGAAGCTCAGTGGAATCCAAGATGATGCAGAGAAGAAATTCAGAATCCCATCATAAATTTAATGAGACTTAAATGATTAAAAAGCATTAAGCAGAAACTCTAGAATTGAAAATACAATTGACATACTGAAAATACATCAGAGTTTCTTAACAGCAGACCTGATCTAGCAGGATAAATAATTAATGAGCTTGAAGACAAGCTATTTGAAAATACATAGTGAGAAGATAAAAAAAAATGAATAAAGAAGGATGTAGTATGCCTACTAAATCTAGAAAAGAGCCTCAATAGGGCAAATCTAAGAGTTATTGGCCTAATCAGGAGGTTGAGAAAGAGAGAGAGAGAAAGTTTATTCGAGGGGGTAGTAACAGAGAACTTCCCAAATCTACAAAAAGTTATCAGTCTTCAAGTACAAGAAGATTATGGAACACAAGCAGATCTAACCCAAAGAAGACTACCTCAAGACATTTAACAATCAAACTCCCAAAGGTCAAAGATAAAGAAAGGGGCCTAATAGCAGCAAGAGAAAAACATAAAATAGAGCTCCCAAACCGCTGGCAGCAGACTTTTCTATAGAAACCTTACAAGCTAGGAGACAGTGGCATGACACGTTTAAAGCCCTGAAAGGAAAAAACATTTATTCTAGAACAGTATATTCAGTAAAAAATATCTTTTCAATGTGAAAGATAAAGAAAGACTACCAGACAAACAAAAGCTGAGATTTCTTCAATCCCAGACCTCTCCTACAATAAATGCTAAAGGGGATTTTTCAATTTGAAAGAAAAGGATGTTAATGAGCAGTAAGAAATCATCTGAAGGTGCAAAATTTAGGCATGCTAAATCCGAAATACTTGTGCCACATAGCAAACACCTTTACACATTGTAAGGGGTGACTTAGTCTCAGAAATCATTATCTGTCATATACAACATATATTTTTAATTTGAATTCCATTGGCTTCTTTGATTGATCTGCATTCAATCTCCCATCTCCATGAATTTAATAACATAGACCATAAGTGGAGCTTAAATCTGTTTAATTGAATGTATGTAAAATAAAAAGAATTAAGTCAATGCTGAAGATAGGCATTGTCTCTTTCTCTCACATTTTTAAAAAACATCAAAATCCATCTTAATGTGAATGCATTTCAGTTCCTTTCTTGGTGGTGAAGATGGTAAAGGACTACCTTTTGAAAGTCAGGGGCATCCCCTAGAGAGCTGAGCTAGGAGCCTAGCATGGACTGTGAACGGTGGGAAGAAGCGGACAGGGCTGCACATGGCACAGATGTTGTCCAGTTCACCGCCTTCCAAGGGCTAGCATGTGGCTTCCAGGCACTGTAGCTCTGAGCTCCACGAGTGCACTCTTTTGCCTGTCTGTAAGACATGGCCACTGTAAATGTGGCAGCAAGGCATTTATTTCCCTTTGTTTTAGCCTCCTGTGGCTGCTGTAACAAATGACCACAAACCTAATGGTTCAAACAACAGAAAAGTACACTCTCCCAGTTCTGGAGTCTGTAAGTCTAGAATCAGTTTCTTTGGGCCCAAACACAAGAGTCAGCAGGGCTGCATGCTCTCAGAGGTTCTGGGGAAGCATCTTGTATGAGTCCATTTCCATAGTGCTATGAAGAAATACTTGAGACTGGGTAATTTATAAAGAAAAAGAGGTTTACTGAACTCACAGTTCCACATAGCTGGGGAAGCCTCACGATCATGGCAGAAGGCAAAGGAGGAGCAAAGGCTTGTCTTACATGGCAGCAGGCAAGACAGCGTGTGCGGGGGAACTGCCTTTTATAAAACCATCAGATCTCATGAGACGCATTCACTATCATGAGAATAGCACAGAAAACCCACCCCCATGATTCAATTACCTCCCAGCAAGTCCCTCCCATGACATGTGGGGATTATGGGAGCTACAATTCAAGATGAAACTTGGGTGAGGACACAGCCAAATCACATCATATCTGTTCTTTGTCTCTTCCAGCCTCTGGGGGCTGCCGGTATTCCTGGGCTTGTGGCCACATCCCTCCCATCTCCACCTGTGTGGTCACATGGCTGTGTCCTCTTCAGTCTGGGTCAAATTCTCTGTTTCCTTCTTATAAGAATGAATACATGTGATTGCACTGAGATTCTATTGGCTAACTAAGGGTAATCCTCCATTTGAGATCCTTAATGTAACCACAGAAGACTCCCTTTTGGCCATAAAAGGAAACATTAGTAGGATCCGAGGATTAGAAGATGGACTTTTTTTGGGGGGGGGGGCATTTTTTAGCCTACCATACCCCTCGAGGCCTTTCTCCCATTTCCAATCAACCCACAACTTTAGAAGGCATCCTCCGAGGATGCAATGATCATACATTTACTGAATGAAAAAGAAAGACACGAAGAATCTGAGTAGGGGAAAAGCAAGAGAGAGACTGATTAAATGAGAGGTTCTGGAAATTATCACTTAACAGAACTTAATTTTAACACCATACTTAAAAGCATAGAGTCAATTTAGAATCTCTGGGATTTGAGGAATGTGAAGCAGCAATCTGAGAAAGCGCATCTAGTTGTTTCCGTAGAAGTGGTCAAGTAGGGCTTAAGGTGAAGAGTTCAGAGAATTTGGAACCATTTCAATCTGGAACTTCATCTTCCTAGTTCCCCAGCCTACCTAGTTCATTTTATATAATTGCTCTCCAGTTCTCTGATTTTATTGTATTGCAGCTTTCTGTGTTCCTGACCCTGATGTGGTATGGTAACTCTGCTTAAACTCCTGAAATGCTGCCTTTGCTTCTGGACTGCCAGTCTTCAATAAACTAGTAACTAATATAGGAGCCAGCTGCTTGTAAAAATGTGATCCTTAAGGCCCCCCAGATTAATTTGAAGCTGACCAGAAGGCTCTTATCTATAGCAGGCAAGAGACTCCAGAGGAAACTAGGGTCCTAGCATAAGATTTACTCATTTCATGGTTGCCTTTAAAATAGGATGAAAAATGTAGCAACAGTTGAAAAGTGCCCATTTATGGATAAATATGTAGACCCATTTGCCTTAGCTTATAGTCTTAATGCAAGCATGAATAATAAGCATCTACTGCCATCCTTTAGAAAAAATGGCTCTTTAGTGTAAGGATTCCATAAATAAGCAAGATGCACCTCGCGGTCCTTCTAGAATTAATGATGGAAAGTCAAAAGAGAGACTGTTAAGATGCTCCCAGGGACCCACTTTTCAGTAGTTTGCAAGTTTGCAATTCACTATAGGGTTAGTAGCAATGTAAACTAATCCTTTCTTCTATAAGAATCTGTCAGAACTCTGTCCTTTTGGGTTTGTTTCCATTTAAAGAATGATTTAAATTCACTGGTCACATTCAAGGAATGTAGACCACATTCCTCACGCATTTCACAAAGGGTCTTGCTCGTGGTAGTGACACTGCAGGCTGCTTCCCCAAGAGCCAGTACCTCTTCCAACTCAGCAGAGCCCAACCCCTCCAAATGGCAGGCTTTCCCAACCCCCTCCAGTGAAGGTTGCCATGCAGTATAGTTACAGCAAAAAAAAGCTGTCTCCTCACAGCTCCAGGAAACTGAAAGGAACTACCCAGAAAACTATTTCCTCCATGACGGAGGAAGTGAGATGCACAAGCTAACGTCTGCGTGTCCATCCCTTCCTGCCTGTGTGGGCACATGATGCATGAAGCCATCACAGCCATTTCGTCAACATACTGATGATGGCAGTAGAGAGATGGAGACTGTCTGGCCCTTGATGATATCCATGAGCACTGAATCTGTCTTGGACTCATTATATCTAAACCTGTCTTGTGAAACAATACAGACACCTGCAATTGGAACAGTTTTAGTTAGCTCTTCTGTTACTCACAGACAAAAATATTTTGACTGACAAACTTTAACATCTGGACCTTGGATAAATGCTCAAGCAGATCTCAGAGATGGCCCTGGGATGGGCTGACTAGGTTCACCAATGTTCTATCAACAAAACATCCAAATGTTTATGTGTACATAATGCCCTTTCTTTACTTCCAACAATAGGATGGCTTACAGTATTCATCAGATTCTGAAACTGGTTATGACATTGGAATAAACAGTAGGAGAACTTAGAGTCCAGTTTCAATTCCAGACTCTGTGCATTCCAGGCTCTCCCCATTGGCTACCAGCCCTTTCATTCTCCCTTAACTCCTGACCATGCCTGGCCCCTCCACAACTTCCTGGCCAGACTATCCTCTGTCCAGCGAGCGCTCGTGGCCTTCCCTCTGGGTTTTCTTCAGTCTCTACTGGATCTATCTTTCAAAGTCTAACTGCTCGTTCTCCATGAAGCCTTCCATGAATGCATGCTGTCCTCAGTGGTCTCTCTCAGATTTTGGACCAGGATAATGAATATCATCTGCAGCCTCTATTTATAGCACTCAGTCTCGAGTAGCATTAACAAGTTAACTCTGGGTAGAAACATTAATGGTGATGGCATCAGCAGCAGCCAAAACAACCCTGTTTCATGAAGAGTGCAGACACCGTCCCCAGCCAAGTCAGTCAGCTGCACACGGGTGTGAGCAGGCGCGGAGGAACCCAGGACTCAGAACAGATGCCCAAGGGCAGATGAACAACACCAGAGACCCACTCAAGCCACCTGTGCTTCCCATGGTGAGACGTGTGGGCCGTGATCAGTGGCAGTAGATGGAATATAACAAGATTGAATTTGGAGGATGAAGTTAATATAGGAGCTGTAACAGAGAGAAAATGCCCAAACCACCCATTTCTATATGAAATGTAGAAATGGTCCAAACCACTCATTTCTATAAGACAAAAAAATTATGAGGTATGCCTTACTTTTTATGATAAACACAAAGGCTATTGAATTACTATTAAACTATTTTTCAATTTTCATTGGGATTATGTGGGACTTTATGATAAGATAATCCAATATAGGTTAAAAATTGGGTAGCAATAGGATCTAAAATACAACAATGAATCTCACAAACATTATACAGAACAGAAAGCAGGCATAAAAGTAGACATATAAGACGATGACATTTCTGACATAAATGCAAAGGGCTCAAAGCTCACAGGACTGCTCTGTGATGTCAGAAATGAGGTTCCCTTGAGGGGTCTAATAATGGGGAGGGCATGGGGGGCTTGTGGAATGCTGGCCACACACTGCTTGTTTGATCTGGATGCTGATTATAGCATCATGCTTGGTTTTAAAATTCATCAAAATTCAACAATAGTTTACATGTGTTTATATTTACATATTTAATTTCTATATATTTATATTAGACATATAACGTATATCCTATATGCACATATCTCTTCAATAAAATGTTTTAAAATCATTTGTTCAAGTATTTTAAAAAGATAAGGTGAGGGTTGGCAATGCAGTCACAGACATTAAACAATGATGACATTGCAATTCCATAAAAATAATCTCTATGTTACACTTTTACCCAAAAGACTAACGAATCTTCTGTTCTGATAACCTGTGTTTGGCCTTAACCCAGAATCTACTTTCACCTTGACTTTGAATTATCCAAGGCTTTTCAGTGATGTACCACCTAAAAGTGTTCTAGTCACAAACACTGTCCACCTACTCTAATGTGAGATTCCATAAAAGCTAAATGTCAGGGATGTTTTCATGCAAATCCAATCCTGCTGGAGTTTCAGACTCCCACACCGATGACTGTGGTGCTGGAGAAGGTCACAGCGTTTTCCATCAGAATTCGAGGACTGTAGCTACTAACAAAAGGCACACGCTGTTCGTGGCCTATTGTAGACAGACACGTATTTAATATCTGAAAATAAAAATGTAACGTTAAGCCTATTATCTCAAAGAGAGGAAATTTAGAAAAGAGCATGGACCAGCAAGGGAGACATGAATGGCAAAACTGAAAAGGACACATTCTCATTTGGCAAGTCCCTCTGGAACTAAGCGTGCCTTAAACGCATTTAATTTGATTTCTGAAACATAAATTGAGCATAGCTGGTGATCATTAGACTGTACTCCAGGACAAGGTGCCTTGTTGTTCAGAGTGATTACCATGAGGCCCTCCCAGGTCTGCGTCATCAAGAGGGCACTCTACCACACACAAGAGATTCTTCTCAGCTGCCTGGAAAGGGGGCCCTTGGGGACCAGGAACCATTTCCACAAAACCATGGCATCAAGTAAGTTCAGAATGGATTTTCTAATTAAGTGGAAAGCAGGTACTATACTCTGAGTTTCAATAAACCATAATACAAGGTTGTTAGTACTTGAAAAATACTATTTTTTAAAAAAGCACATAATACAATTTCTAACTAAATCTACCAACATGGAAGCAATGTTGGGTAGGAATGCACTCAACATACCCACAGTGTGACTGTTACAACTCAGACTCTCCACTATTGAAGATTGACTCTAGTCCTTCACTTTCACCAGTGGAAGCCCCTCCTGGCATGGGGAGGATCTCAGTCCTGTAGATCAGCATTTCCACTGTCTACGCAGCTCAACAGGCCTCCACCATACCCTGCCTTTCACTTTTATTTTTGCTTAATGATAACACTACTGTGGAATTCTCCTTGCACATGCCCTGTCTTTACGTGGACTCTAAGCCTCACGGGGAGCAACGATATCGTCTTTTTCCACATTCTCCCTGGCACTTAGCATGGCATTCTCAGCTCCTAGCCAGGATCATTCATGCTGGATCTGTTGGCGGGCATTCTCCATCGCGCTGACTCTGTTCTGTACATTAGTGAATTTGAGACAGCTCTGGAGCTAGTGGCAAGTTGAATGGTTTTATACCTCCTCTGCCTGATGGAATTTTATATAAAAACACAAGCCATTGCTGTATCGCAGGAGAGTGGATGCAGTCAGGCCTTGGTACGGGGAGCAGTGGGCAACATTTGCTGTGCGGTCCTGTCGGAGAGTCCTAAACCTTGGACACCCAGACCCAGGGCAGCACAGCCCAGAGAAACAAACACCACCCACCAGAACCAAAGGGTGAAGCAAGGCTCAGCTGCATGTTTACTGTGATGGAAAAAGAAAAGCCAAGTCCCCTCTTCAAAGCCTTCTCTGGAATTCAGCCATTCACCGGAGCCTCTCAGAGCGGTTGTCCCTGACAACTGGCCATCAGCGTGCAGGGATAAGAGTTCCCAGTGACAGCATCCTGGGTTTACGGCAGAGGAGAGGCTGCTGTGGCTGCACCGGCTGCACAAGAACCAAACGTAGAGGCTGGCGCTGGAGGGAGCAGCCTGCCATCTCTCCCGGTGCCTGGAGAAGACGCGGGGCTACTGCTTTCCAGGCCTGGAGTTGAGCTTTGAGGGCAGGGTCCCAGGACCCACTTCTCAACCCACTTTGCTGCTGTGGACATTTCTGTGTAAGGAGCTCTGGGCAGCCATTTTATTCCATTCTTGAGTGACACTTGTGACAGCTCTCGGATCTGGATGACATGAATGGTCACATGCACCTTGGGAGGTGGGAGCAACTGCAAACCACTAAACACCACTGCTTTCTACATCCCAAAGGGAGTGCCAGACAACCGCGAGATTGAATCTGCAGCAATCATATTCTTACACAAACCACAATTCTGCTCAAATAAGAGCAGAGGCAGAAACACATGCTCCATGGACCCTGAGGAAGACTTGATGTCCTCTATATTAATTAGAAATATGTAGTGGTTAAAGTCCCTGGCCGTGTGATATCATCATCTGTATCACCATAAAACAAAACAAGGATGGTCTTTGCAGTTCCTCCCCCAGCCCCTCTAAACCCTGGTCATCTGATTTCAACAGGTGAAGGGCTCTGTTTCCAGTCACTGAAGCACTGGACTGAATCCTCAGTTTGAATGTTCCAGGCAACTGTGGTGTATTCAGGAAGCTCACTTACCCAGGAGACTGTAACACTCTCTCCCGGAACTGTTACTGAAGCCTCTTCCATGTTAGAAAAGGTTTTGAGGCAATTTAGTATATCTGGCACTGTTGTGGCCACGTTACACCTTCACACCTTCCCCCCCACCCCACAGCTTTCTCATCTTTTTACTAAACTCACAACTTAATGAAGATGAAGTTCACATATCATAAAGTTTATCTTTGTTAATGTATACAATTCAGTGTTTTAAAAATATATAATATTAAAAGTCATGCATCTATTACCACAATTAAATTCCAGAATAATTTCTTCATCCTCTTCAAAGGAATTTTATACCTGTTAGCAATCATTTCCTTTTCTCCCACTTATAGCTTCCAGCAGCCACAAGTCTATTTTCTATCTCTATGGATTGGCCTATTCTGAAATACAATTTGTGGCCTTTATGTGAGGCTTCGTTCACTTGGCATGAAGTTTTCAGGGTTAATTCATGTTACAGCATGGATCAGTTCTTCATTCCTTTTCACACAGAGGAGTATTCCATTGTATGGTCACATCCCATTTATTTATCCATTCTCCAGGTGATGGATATTTGGGTTGTGTTCACCTTTTTTTTTGGCTATTACGAATGATGCTGTTGTGAACCTTATCTTTTTTTTTTTTTTTTTACATAAATCAGATATGGGTGAGACTCAATGTTCTGAGCCTTATATACAAGTTTCTATACAGACATATGTTTCCAGTTTTCCTGAGTCTATACCTAGGAGTAGAATTACTAGGTGATATGGTAACTCTGTGTTTAAATTTTAGCAGAACTACTGAACTATTTTCTACAGAGGCTACACAATATATATTTCCACTATTAATGTAATAAGGTTCCCATTTCTCTGTATCCTGGGGAATACTTAGTGTTTTCCTTTTTTTTTTTTTTTTGGTTTGTGTTTGGTTCTTATAAACATCCTAGTGGGTGTGAAATGGTACTTCATTGTGATTTGATTTTCATTCACCCCGATGATAAAAGATGTTGAACATCATTTCATAGGCTTTCTGACCATTGTCTATGTTTGGAGAAATGTCTCTTTAAATCCTTTGCCTGTTTTTAAATTGAATTATTTGGTTTTTCTGTTTGTTTGAGTAGTAAGAGTTCTTTATATATTCTAGACACTAGACCTTTACTAACTACGTGATTCACAGGTTGTCTTTTCATTTTCTGTATAGTGTTTTTGACATACAAAATATTTTAAGTTTTATGAATTCCAGATTATTTTTTATTTGATTGCTTGTACTTTTGTTGTCACATGTAAGAAACCATTTCCTAATTCAAAATCACAAAGATGTATTCCTATATTTTCTTCTAAAAACTTTACAGCTTTAGCTCTTACATTTAGGTCATTGGTCCACATTGAGTTCATCTTTGTATATGGCATGAGTTACGGGTCCAATTTCACTCTTCTGCATGTGGATAGCCTGTTGCACCAGCACAATTTGGTGGAAAGACTATTGTTTCCTTATTGAATGATCTTGGATCCTTTGTCAAAAAGTAATTGACTATGGATGTCTGGGTTTATTTTTTAACTCACAATTCTATTCCATTGATCTATATGTCTATACCTCTCCTAGTACCATACTGGTTTGATTGTTGTAGCTTTATAGTAAGTTTTAAAATCAGGAAGCATGCGTCTTTGAATTGTTCTTTTTCAAGATTGTTTTGGCTATTCTGAATCCTTTGCATTTTCATATGAATTTCAGAATCAATCTGTAGTTTCTTTAAAAAAAGAAAGAAGGATTTTGATAGAGATTGGGTTGAATCTGGACACCAATTTAGGGAGTGCTATCATGTTAACAATATGAAGTCTTTCAATCAATTTATATAAGATATCCTTCCATTTACCAAAGTCTTAATTTATTTTCATTTTGTTTTGTAGTTTCTAGTACACAAGTCTTATACTTCTTTACTTCTTTTGTTAAATTTATTCTTGAGTATCTTATTCAGTTTGAAACTATTTTAAGTGGAACCATTTTCTTAATTTTATTTTGGGATTGTTCATAGCTAGTAGATAAAAATACAAATGATTTTTGCATCTTGGTCTTAAATATTTCTTCCTGCTGAACTCATTTTTTTTTTTTGGTGGATTCCTTAAGATTTTCTGCATACAACATTATGTCTTCTATGAATAGAGACAGGTTTACTTCTTTCTTTCCTATCTGGATGTCTTTTTCTTTTTTGTTTTATTCTTACATAATAGCCCTGGCTAGAACCTCCAATATAATGTTAAATAGTCATGTTGAGAATGAACATCCTGTCTACTGTCTCCTGGTCTTAGGGGGAATGATTTCAGTCTTCTGCTGTTCAGTATGATGTTACCTACTGGGTTTTTCATAGATACTTGTCAGGTTGAAGATATTCTTTCTGTTCCTAGCTTGTTGAGTCTTTTGTCAGGAAAGGGTTTTTGGATTTTTGTCACACACTTATTCTGTATCTGTTCGGATGATCATGTGCTTTTTGCCCTTTATTCTATTCATGTAGGTATAATACATTGATTGATTTCCACACAAGCCAATTTGTTTTCCCTGGAATAAATCCCATTTGGTCATGGTGTATAATATTTCTATATATAGTGAGATTCAGTTTGCTACTACTTTGTTGAAGATTTGTACACCTGTTTTCATGAGGGGCATTGATCTGTAGTTTTTTTTTTCTTGTGATATCTTTATTTAATTTGGTATCAGGGCACAGATTACCCTTATCTCATTTAGGTTTTGGGGTAATAGTTTAAGCCTGGATTACAATTTGCCTGCATTTTTTGTACCTGTGGAAAATAGTTTTACATGATAATATCTACTTTTTTCATCTTAGGCTAATGCTTGTATATTTATTTACTGGGGAAAAATCTTTTTTTGCCCACACATATAGGCATCTAATATGATCATGAGAATGGATGAAACAGTTACATACTGTTTTATCTATGACCACCATGTTTTTCTAAGATAACTCTTACAATATTATTATTATTATTAATTTTGAGACAAAAAAAGTCTCACTCTGTCGCCCAGGCTAGAGTGCAATGGTATGATCCTGGCTCACTGCAACCTCCACCTCCTGGGTGCAAGTGATTCTCCTGCCTCAGCCTCCTGAGTAGCTGGGATTACAGGTGCCTGCCACCACACCTGGCAAATTTTTGTATTTTTAGTAGAGATGGGGTTTCACTAAGCTGGTGTTGAACGCTCCACATTAGGTGATCTGCCCACCTCAGCCTCCTAAAGTGCTGGGATTACAGGCATGAGACACCATGCTTTGCCCTATATTATTATTTTATGGGCAAAGGCTTTCTTCTCTCCCTAATCCTACCACTCTCTGGCTACTAAATTACTCCCATTACTCCATTAAGCCCACTTCACATATTACCTTCTCCATGAACTTTCTCTTGAAAGATTTCTCTTTTTCCTCTCAACTCCAACAGCACTTCTGTTTGGCTTATTCAATAGTGCATCTATATTTCTGTTTTTGTTGAAGGTTTATTCTGTGGGTTTTAGTGTCTTTTCTTTCCTGAGAGATTTGTGATACTGTTTAGACTTTATGTCATCTTCAGTAGTACCTATTTATTAGTTCACCCTCAACATATGATGCTTTACTAACTTTCTTAATTCACCCTTGATATAATGTCCAGGAATTCCGTGTAATATATAAAATTATTATATTCATGCCACTGTCTTTAAGTTAATCAGGAATTAATAAGTAATTGTATAAGTAATTTTAATATGTGCCAAACATTTCCATGTAGTAAACAACTTTATAAACAAATCTAACATGTATAAAATGGATTTTTAAAATTGAAACCATATTATATCATATGGCACAGTGAGAATTAGAACTTGGGAAAAATAAATTATGTAACAGGTAGTTACTTGTTACTTAGAAAATATTGCAAGGTAAAATTATGCTCTTTCTCTCTGGCAGCGACTTGCTTTTCCAAGAATGAATACAGTACCTGGTGTCAGAAGTATGACCGATGTGACGATCAAGGAGCAGATGACCAGAATGACAAGCAGTGCAATTGCTATTCCTTTCCAATTCCTCTGTGGAGGGTTACTCCCCACCAGCTCCTAAAAACAGCAACAACAAAGAAAACCCCAGTGAGTGAAATAAGGAAATAAAATAAGCCAAATAGACATAGTTCATTTAAATCAAGAGCCAAGACACACAACAGTGAAAGAGGCACCTTCTCATCCTTGAAGCTACTATTAGCTCCTTTTTTTCCCCTCTGCCTTCAGTGCCCCAAAGCCTTGGGCTGTCATTTTCCTACTATGGCCAAATGTTACCTCAGGAAAGAAAATCTGATATTATTATGTTTACAGCTTTTGTGCAAACCTAATGCTCCTCCTCCCAATAAATCAAACTCTACAGTATAGGGTCATCTTGGAGCTTTCCTTCATCACAGCTAAACTCCTTACCCTTATTGAATCCAACTCAACTAGGATTAAGCTTTTAGCTTCAAGTCCTCTGCCATCCTCCCCCACCCAACACCGCCTTTTTTTTTTTTTTTTTTTTTTTTGAGATGGAGTCTTGCTCAGTTGCCCAGGCTGGAGTACAATGGCGTGATCTCGGCTCACTGCAACCTCTGCCTCCTGGGTTCAAGTGATTCTCCTGCCTCAGCCTCCCAAGTAGCTAGGATTACAGTTGCCCACCACCTTGCCCAGCTAATTTTTTAATGTTTTTAGTAGAGATGGGGTTTCCCCATGTTGGCCAGGCTGGTCTCAAACACCTGACCTCAAATGGTCTGCCCACCTTGGCCTCCCAAAGTGCTGGGATTATAGGTGTGAGCCAACATGCCCAGCCATCTTTCCCTTTTTTTTACATCCATGTGATCAACTTCTATTTCAGCATACCAAATTTAAATATTTATTTAGCACATGCTATGTGCCAATTTTCATCTCAACTTCTGCCCATCACACTGCCTTCAGGCTTTTCTTTTTTCAATAGCTCCTCATTCAAGGTTTCAAGATTTTCCCGGTCTCTCTTCACTGGATAACTCACCTATCCTTATTCTAGGTTTCAGTATCCTCCAGGGAACCCTATTTGCACTGCAGCAAGAGGTGGGAGAGGGACTCTGGAGACACTGCTAAAGGGTGCGAAAGACTACATCAGTCTGGGAAATTCAACATGCATATTGCCTGCTGAGACCAAGTTTTCAGTTCCCTGCAAAGCAGAGGAAGCATATAACTGGTAGTCCAAACTGGGATTCTTTGTGAGACACGAAGGATGAGATGAATACTTAATAAGTAATAAATATAATAGTTACATATTGATTATTATTATTAATTACACAGGAGTAAATAAGGACACATGGTCACACTGCAAAGGGACCACTTCTGCCCATGTATAGTCATATGCCCTTATAATGCTCCTAACTGCAACTCAGTAATCAAGCCAAAATGAGGTAGAATGAAGATGGCTTCAAAAAGTAGACAACGCAATATATAAATATATTTTCATCAAAGATTAAAAGTTCATTAGAACGTGTCAAATTGCTACAAACTAAAATAGACATTATATAATATCATCCAAATGTTTAATATAGGCTATATTGGTTATTAAATTAAGAAAAATTCATGGGCCATTATAGGCTTAGTAGGAAAGAGTTCTATGGTGGTTTAGAATTTCTATAAGTCTTCATATTTGCCTTCTAAAACTTAATTTATCCACCAGAGAGTAGCTTTTTAGAACTTAAAAAGTAAGACTACCTATGAGCAACAAAATAGCTACAGAAAGTTACACTGATTCAATCTCATTTCCTATTAGGCGGTATTTTCTGTGGGAGAAAATCGCTGGCCAGGGCCAAGGATAAATAATTAGATCCTGCTAATCCAGCAGCTTTTCATTTCACCTGAATTCAGAAAGAAAATGAGCCCTTTTCATCAAGTCTGTAACTAGCAGGAATCTGTCAGTGGTGCTATTCATACAACCACCCTAGTGCATGCAATTTCTCGCAGCCCCAGCTGACATTCCTCAAACACTGTTAAGATGAAATTCCAAGGAAATCATTAAAAGCAGAATGCCAAGACCAAATCTTATTCATGAACAAGAATGATAAAATTAATGCTAGCTTCTTTAGCTCAAATAATTGATATGTTTTGAGTATTGTTTCTATTTCATTTTTAATAATATTTATTAAAAAAATTTTTTTTAGAGACAGGGTCTCACTCTGTTGCCCAGGCTGGGGTGCAGTGATGTGATTATAGTTCACTGCAGCCTTGACCTCCTGGGCTCACATGATCTTTCTGCCTCAACCTCCCAAGTAACTGGGACTACAGGTGTGTGCCACGAAGCCTGGCTAATTTTTATTTTTTGTAGAGACAGGGTCAGGGTCTCACTATGTTGCCCAGGCTGGTCGAACTCCTGGCCTCAAGCAATTCTCCTGCCTTAGCCTCCCAAAGTGCTGGGATTACAGGCATGGGCCACCACGCCTGACCTGAATATTGTTTCTTGTAAGAGTAATCTAGACTTCTAAATTCTGTTTTAAACACATTTATTATATAATAGGTATGTTGGTCAAAGTCCATATGGAAATTAAAAAAAAAAAAACCCTAGGACTTTTGATTTGCATCAATTACTTGACCAGCCAATAATGTGACTGGTTTACTCACAAAAATTCACTTGAACAAACTTTGCAGTGGTAAACCCCTCCCTGGCCCCAACACACTCATGATATGACAGTGGCTGGATATTGTTACAGATCGTGACATAGAGAATATCTTTAGAAAGAGGTTTCAGAAAGAAGATAAATAAAGGTATCTGCAAGACATATCACATGAAGTAAGTTAAAGGAAGTGTTTCACCTCAAGTACCAAATACTTAAAAGTCTTCACTCATTTGAAGGCATATCACATGGACCAGGGAGCAAACTTACTCTCTATCACTCTAGACAGCAGAGTTAGAACCAAAAGGAAATTTAACAGAGGCAAATTGTGCAACACAGAAACTTCAGAATGTCTAAGTGTTAGTACTGCCTGATAATAGAAGAGGCTGCTTCACCTGGAAGTGAGCAGGATGAATGGACATCTCGTGGGAATACTGGGGGTCTGATCCTCCAGGAAGGAAGGCAGCAATAGATGACGTTTATAAGGAAGAACACAGCAGAAGTTCTATGGACACATATAAGATGGAGACGAAAGATACAAAACTGTGGAATTTGGTACTTGGGGTGAAGAAATGAATGAGAGTAAGGACCCTTGGTGAAAAGGGGGAAAAGACTGTGTTTCTACCATGCCCACTGGACTAAAATAAGGTTTTACACAGAAAACCAACCAGGTATGCATTCGTGAATTTAAAAAAATGCACAGTAAGATAACCCATTGGCATCAATGCATATCCCACTCTACTGGAGTGATTCTGGATCATATACATTATTTCTTAGCTACAGATGCATTACATTGCCTTTCTGGCAGCATTCTTGCATTAAAACTCACAGGAATAAAGATATTATTTACCAAATTCCATTTTTATTTGCCAAACTTTGTTTGTCAAACTGCAGGTAATTTTCTTTTACTATACAAAAAACATTGTAACAATAATAATGGGAAACATAAGAAAAAAGTAATGAAAAATCTTGTTCATCCAAAAAAATTGACTTTTTAGACCATTTTCATATATTCTTTTCTATTTCTGGTCTATATGCACATTTAATTTTTAAGTAGGTACAACCACAGCATAGATAGAGTTTTCAAGTTAGAATGTAGGCTAATAGGTACTTCTTTGAACATCTAATTTGGCTCCCCAACGGCAGACTTCCTCCTAACTTGCAGGAGTAGAACTGTTAAAAATTTGAATAGGATTGACTCTGTTTTCCATGAAAGTCAAAATAAGTCACTAGGTTATCCCTTGGCACATTGAGTTTCAATAGTGCATTTCTCAGTAGAATTACATATTTTTCGCCTAGCATGGTGAAAGTGAGGCTATAACATATTCCCTATTCTGTGTGGTACCACATGCATACTTTGGAGGTCCATTAAAATGGAAAAGCATGTTCACAATCAACCATTGGCTCTAAGAAGAAGAATAAATCTTTTACCCAGTGATCCACATGCATCCATCCACCCATCCACATCCATCCATCTGTCCATCCATTTACCCATTCCATCCATCCATCCATCTACATCCATGTACCAGGCATCCATCTATTCATCTATCCTTCCATCTATCCATCCATATCCATCCACCCATTCACCCATCCATCCATCCATCCGTCCATCCATCCATCCGTATACCTGTCAATCCACATCCATCCATCTAACACATGTTTATCTAGGCTTACTATGTCAGATTGGGTTTTGAGAACCTTGAATAAAGGAATGAATAAAATATACACTGATACTTTCAACCAAAGTTTAATGGCTTTCATTTTTTTTGTATTTTGTGTAATCTAGTGCAGGAATGGGAGAAGGGACAAACAATAAGCAGATAAGCTCTTTAAGAGAAGAGAAAAGCAGGACAATGGAGTTCTGAGAGCTGTTTGCATCAGAGAGAGCTCTAGCAAAGTGACATCTGAATAGAACTAAAGGAAATCTGTAGAGCTGACATCTGAGAAGACAATCCAGATAGAGGGAGTGGCAGGTGCCTGGCCTGTGAGACAGTGTAGGCTTCAGTGGAGACAGCAAGAAGGCAGTGGCCAGAGTGGGAGAGCAAGGTGACCGTTCTCTGAGAGGAGGAGGGCAGCAAGGGCCTGGGAGTACAGAGCCTGAGGGACAGGTGCAGGCTTTGCTTACCCCTGAGTGAAAGGGGCGTGAGCACAGCAGTGTGTAAATAAGGCTCCCACTAAGGAAGGTGGCCAGGGGAGCTGCATCGGGGAAACACCTGCAGAAGCCAGGGTGGGAACACCTGCAGAAGCCAGCGGCCAACAAGGAACGGGGTGACGAGGCCCGTCCTGGCTGGCAGCAGTGGGTGTGGTGGGAAGTAGCTGAATGCTGGGCATACAATAGAAAGGTATCAGCCAACAGTGTTATTCTGAGCAGGTCATGCAGACCTAGGTGTCAGGATGCATTTATGTATCCCTTTTGCATGCAAAGCCGTCTCTGAGGCTCAAGCCTTCTGTTTTCAAGAAAAAAACACCTGTGACATGGCAAGTCTGTCCTTTTTCTACCTCTAAGTCAAATCTAAGTTCTGCCCCACTCTGCTCACACCTCATTGTTTCTGGAGCAAGTCATTTCCTTCCAAGCCCCCTTTCCTCAACCCCCCACAACTTTTTGTTTCCTGGATTTCCCCTTCATCTTCAGTTTGCCAG
Source organism: Cheracebus regulus (assembly GCA_963574635.1). Classification (NCBI taxonomy): domain Eukaryota; kingdom Metazoa; phylum Chordata; class Mammalia; order Primates; family Pitheciidae; genus Cheracebus; species Cheracebus regulus. The sequence continues at coordinate 34,967 of CAUYQU010048906.1, read as the reverse complement.
GCAAATCCCTTTGCATTCTTTACTTAGCAGCTAAAATGTCACCTCTGACATTATAGGAAGCCTTGCCTGGTTTCATAGGCATTATTCTTCCACCTGGACACAATCACAACACTCTGCGATTGCTTTTCCGTAACACTCTTTCACTATTAATTTATCTATTTAACGTATCTATTGTTTTAATACACATACTATATTATAATACATATAGATCATCGTAATGCTTGTGTCATTACCAGAGGATAAACTACATAAGGACACAGTTATCTTGCTGTATCCAATGTCTCGATGCCTGGTACAAAACTTGGGATGACACAGTGCACAGAGACTGTGTGTTGAGTGGATGAATGGATGGATAAAGGCCTTTAAAAGTAACAGAAAGACAATCCTTGATGAAAGCAGAAAGCAAAGGGTTAATGCCAGCACAGTGGCTTGAACAAGACCTAAGCAGTAATGGATCCTGCAAGACGTAATGCAAACTGACACACATAGTTGGCAATCGTGTCCTCTGTGACATCACTGTTGCTCATACTTATTTTTAACTCAGGTAAAAATAAAACAATGAACTAAAACCAAGCTATACCTTTACTAAGTTGTTTGATCATTTTAAACATAAAATTCACTTTTATTCAATGTTGTTATCTTAGTAATTTGTGATGACAACTTGATTTTTGTGTGTACCAATTGCACATCTGAAGTGCAAGAAACACAGATTAAGATAATAATTACAGACACCACAATGTCCGTGAACTGATTCAAGCAGGATCCTAATGCAGGCTGCCTTAATGTTCTCCTCGGCTACAGCTGAGGGAACCCAGCCATAGCTGACAGAACACAGCTCCAGCCTCTCCATCAGGGACTGCATTCCTATTCTCTCCTGTCCGTGTTAAAATTGACACAGGTCACCTTGGCCTGAGCTTCGTATCTCTCAAGAATTTGTCTTGGTACCTTTATCTGACTTTGTGCCTTAGGAAGAGGAGAAGATTCAAATGAGAACTCTAAGGTGGAGATGATTTTTCAATGCTGCAAGGAAGAAAGGGGCTGGAGACAAAAGGAACTGATTGCTTAGGTGTTATAAGGATTAAATGTAAATGTATTTGAAAGCACACCATAACTTATAACAATTATAGAAACATAAGATACTAATTTACCATTTACTGCTATCACCACTAAATAATGTTTTAGCAACATATGATGTGTAATAGAGAAAGAACTCAAAAGTGCATTAAATTTCCTAGCCTTTATAAAGAAAGTGAAGGGGCTAGAGCGATCACATTCCACTGTGATCCTCCAACTTCTTGTTGCATCCTGAGCTTTAATGAGGGGAAATCAGAAATTTAATTTTTGTGGGGTCCTCAAAGCAGAGTAATATCGGTTGTTGGATCCATAATTGTGACTCCACAATAAAGTGACGCATTCCTCAAGCAGCCGGTCACTGCCACGAATGTTCCAGGCCCACATCCTATGATGTGCTTATTTCATGTAATGCAAGTCTGGCCTTACACAGCTAAAGGGATAGAAGGAGTAATCTCCAGCAGAAGTGAGATTGGAGGATGATTTCACGATCAACCAAAGCCTCTTCCTAAAGACTCACCCCCTGCAGAAGACTGGAGCAATCAGGGCAGCAGTGCAGGCACCCCGGGGACAGCTGAGGTCCAGCCTGGCCAGCCACGGTGGGGACAGCTGGCAATTGTGCATTTTCTGTCCCTTAGCTAAAGGCAGAGGGGTCAACCAGATGGCCTTCTCACTAGGGAAGGAGGAAGCGAAGTAAATTATTTCTCTCATAATAATCTATCTTTAAACCAATCAGTCTCTTCTATCAGGCAGCCTGCAGAAGTATATTAAGACTAGAAGACTATGTCCTGTTCCCAAAATAGAAAGTAGCCATTTTCTAGGATATAGCCAGACCCAAGGTTAGGTAATTGATAGCTTTAAATAATTCCAGAGGATACGTATAAATCAGCAGTGACTTGGGATTCACAATGCAGGCTGGAGGTGGAAACACAGGCCAGTCTCACTGGAACAAGAGGACTCTAACTCATCATCCAATAAAGCGCTGCATGTACCTAGCAGGGGAGACTTTCCCACTGCCTGAGATGCTCTTTCCTTGTGACTGTCACTTTGTTTCTTGTGAGTACTTCTGGGGTGCATTTGCTAGTCGCGGGAGTGAGTGAGGGAGGGATAAGGGATATGGCCACAAGACATGAATTAATGCTGCCTTCATGTGAATAACTGCAGAGACTGCAGGTGTGGGTGGCTAAGCAGCCCTTTTCCAAAGACCGGAGCAACCAATGCGGGAATAGGAGGTGGTGGTGGTGGAAGATGATGTCATCTGACCTTCCCCAACACTTCTGTTTATTTCATTCATTAGAAGTGAATTTTGGTTAACGTGCCCAGCTTTTGAGGACTGGCAATTAATTACACATCACCATCATCTTCGTGGAAGCAGAGGAGTCGATGTTTCCAATACATCCAGATACCACCCTGCAGGTGCTTCTCCTCTCCTGAGCAGTGCCCACCATGGCCTCCATGTTAATAAGGGACATCTCACTACCCAGGCTCTCCCTCGCCCCTCCCATATGCGCCTCACGGACTCATCTGGGACCCACTCTCCTTGCTCAAATACATTTGGGAACTTCTAAAGTTGCCTATTTTACATAACATAACTTGACATTGCTGCCCGAGGGCACAGCACTTTGAAATCCTATCTACCACCATTATGGAAGGCAGCTGTCAGCCTTCTACTTGAAAATCAGCAAAACTGTGTTTGCAGAATTAACTTCAGCCATATCAATCCTTCTAGAAACCAAACAAACAGGCACATGACTGACTCAACAGCTATCTGTTAACATTTCTTCTTATTTTTACCTGCAAATTCCAACATCAGAGTTCAAATTATTTTAGCCTCTTTGGTTTAATCGACTGGGTCTGATCGATTCTTTTATGAAATTAGCTCAACATGTAAGTGAGTCTTGCTTTGAGAGCTCAGTCTGCTTTGGCTCTATTTTGATATAACGTTCTAAAGGTATCAAGTTGTTTCATAGATTTCCAAATGCAGCAGCGCCGTGACCCGATTACCCACAGAAGAAATGTCACAACACATCATGTCCAAGAGAAATCCCTTTCAGTGAAAAGATGCCTAGGAAGTAAGCTGCAGAATTTGAAACTGAGCATTTGTATCTTTCACCTTGCTGTGTATGATAACAGTGTCTTAACGCATCTTCAGATAATGGCTGTTTTTGCATAGACTCACTGAAACCCACAGGCGATTTTGAGATGAGTTTTCTATACTGCGTAGCTTTTTGGCACGCTCAACGCATCACTTCCCAATGTCAAAAATCCCTGCAGGCGCTCGATAAATATTAAGTAACTAACAAACCAGTGTCAAAGGCAAGGACCACCAGCAATTTAATGGCAGAGACTAAAATAATTTGAACTCATTTTTTAAAAAGGGCTTGCCACCCTGGTGCAATGTTCCAGCATGGCACAGAGGCACTGCGAAGAGTACCCCAGTCAGAATGATCTGAGACGCCTTCCTCCTCCAGCCATGGGCCCCGGAAGCCACATTTCTACTCTGTGAGCCCTCTCCTCTCCTCCACAGCCAGAGACAATTAATTAGGCTAACCTAGGTCAAAAGTCTGTTCCAGGATTTGCGGTATGGGTTTAAAATATTCCAAGTTGTTCTTGGCTGCTGTCACGAACCATGAGAACGGAAGGTGGGGAGGGAAGTTAAATGCCTGCTGCCATATGGCATAAGGATTCCAAAGGAAATAAAGCAGATTCACAGAATGGGAGGAATGAAGTAGAGAGGCTCAGAACCAAAGAGAATGAAAAGCAAAGAGACAAGAGGTAAAAACGGAAGCAGCTCAGAGAGACTGAATGAGCTCCTCCTGGCTTTCCATTTCTTGATGTACTTCTCATCTTGAGGCCTCGATGCATGTTTCCCTTGGATTTAATAATGCACTCCTACCACTTTAGGAGTTATTTCATTTCTCGTTTTATGTAAACTAGTTTGAGTTGATTTCTGAAACTCGAGAACAAAGAAGCCGAAGGCACAGCAAGCGCAGACGCTTTGTCCAGCTGCCTGCCCCCAAGCCCTGTACCTCTTCTGAGAAGGCATTCCCTGAGGCGCGTGTGCCTGTGTTTGCGGCACGCTCTGGCTACACTTACACTTGGAAACTAGGCGGAAATTCCAACCACACTCTTGGTTTACAATTTAACTTAATTTAATTTAATACTGTTAATGTTATTTTTTGACATGGAGTCTCACTCTGTCACCCAGGCTGGAGTGCAGTGCCATGATCTTGGCTCACTGCAACCTCTGCTTCCTGGGTTCAAGCAATTCTCCTGCCGCAGCCTCCCAGGTAGCTGGGATTACAGGCACCTGCCACTGTGCCTGGCTAATTTTTGTATTTTTAGTAGAGACAGGGTTTTGCCAGGTTGGCCAGGCTGGTCTTGACCTCCTGGACTCAAGTGGTCCATCTGCCTTGGCCTCCCAAAGTGCTGGGATTACAGGTGTGAGCCACTGAACCCAGCCTGTGGTTTACGATTTTAAAATAACTTATTTGCCAATTTGATGTATATATTTTCTTTGAAAAGGCTGGTGATTCTACTAGTAGATATAGTTAGTTTCCCAGAGAAACTGAGTGAACTTTAGCACTTAACAGATCCTCAAGAATCAAATTTGTCATCATCCACCAGCCTTCTAGCATGGGCCCCTCTGTGACAGGAGGAAGCTACTTTAAGTGGAAGCAAATGCCAGCCAAGACAGTTGGCACAGCAGAATTCTCATGGGTCTTGAAGAGAATGGGCTGTTTCTGAGGTCTTCACTATTTTAGGTATCAAATTACTCAAAAAGAAAGCTGTAGTATTTTTAAACTTTAGCTGGCCTAGAATGGGATCTGTTCATTAGATCCAGGTTAAACAGCTGTTGGCCTAGTATCAGCATTTTCACATAGTCCAGTATAATGGAAAAACAAATAGCATCAGAGAAATGCCTGGCCACAGGGATGCAACTGATGAGTAATTTTGCTATCTTAATTCACCTGCACCCTTAATCTCCTTTGTCATGAAAGCTAACAGTCACAGGTACCAGGGAATGGGATGTGGACGTCTTTGTGGGGTTTCATTGATCTGTCTACCAGAGTGGTGTATTCCATTTAACAGAATGCCACACAGCAAAGCAAATCACAGCCTCTGACTACACTCACAGCAGGAACAAATCTCACAAATAGAATTTTCTTTTCTCTTTTCTTTCTTTCTTTTTTTTTGACACAAATTCTCACCCTGTTGTCCAGGCTAAAGGGCAATGGTGTGATCTCAGCTCACTGCAACCTCTGCCTTCTGGGTTCAAGTGATTCTCCTGCCTCAGCCACACAAGTAGCTGGGATTACAGGTGCACGCCCCCACGCCAGGCTAATTTTTTGTATCTTTAGTGGAGGGGTTTCACCATGTTGGCCAGGCTGGCCTCGAACTCCTGACCTCATAATCTGTCCGCCTTGGCCTCCCAAAGTGCTGGGATTATAGGTGTAAGCCACCGCACCCAGTCAAAAATACAATTTTAAGTGACATAGATCAGACACTAAAGAATATAAGGTGAATGTTTCCATTTGTATAAAGTTCCAAAGCGGACAAACTACACTAAGTGGTTCACATGTAAGGCCATGAAGGCAAGCCAGAAAGACATTTCCATGAAATCCAGGATGCCGTATAACAAAGCAGGGAGAGAGAAATTGCAACTGGAAAGAGGAAGTCAAGGTACTAGAGCTGCAGGGTACTGGCTGTCCTTTTCCAGACCTGATTGGGTTATTTCACATTAGGAAATTCAGGTTACAACCACCTGTGAAGCTGTATGTTTACATGTTCCATAGTTTTTCACCATAATATTTCACAATAGCAATGGTTAACCACAGGTACTGGATCCCAGTGGCGTGACAGGAAGCACTGGCCCAAAGTGGTGAACTGAAGAAACACATCCCTACACTTGCAATCGGTGGAAGAGAGAGACATCAGGCAAACCCAGGTATGGAATTTGATATACCTGCCAGTTCCAGGAACTGGCACCTGGGATTCCTGTCCATTGAGGTAAAACAATGTCCACTGAGGTAAAACAATGGACCGGAATTCCAGGTACCAACAGGGAGTATAAAGATGGGGTGTGTGCGTATTTTTACTAGCTGTTGGGGCAGGTGAGGGTGCTCTGAGGAAGATAATTTGAGTTGAAGGTTGAACAGTATAGAGGAATTAGGTGGTGGCCAGCTGGGGAAGGTTTCCCATGCCATGGAGCAGGTGTAACCTGGCGCACGTGCAGCTGCATGTCAGGAGCGAGGGCTAAAGCATCCCAGATGAAGCTGGACAGACAGGCACAGACAAAACCAGGCCCAGCCTCGTGGACCGTGCCACTGGTCCTGTATTTTATCCAAACCCAACAGGAAGCCAGTGGAGGATTCTGTAAGCCACCTCTAATAACTTCTAGAAGAAGTCAAACATTAATTATTCAGTTTGTCTACTGACATCAGTAAAGTGCCTAGAGAAAGGTCAGGATTGATTCCTTCTCCCACTGTGCCTTCAAATGTGTCAAATATCAGGCCAATGTGGAATCGAGCACCTTAAAAAGTAAGCTATTCACACAGCAACTATAAACATTATCGGGAGAAAATCAATGACACACACCTGACCACAGGATCACCCATTACACCGCTTCCTTCTATTGTCTAAATGTATTTTGTACCTAATATTTATTCACTGTGAAAAGCTCTGACATAAATTTCTTTTATGTATCATGGACCATTTACTATAAGTAGAAGGTAGCAACAAATTACAAAATCAATGGTGCACATATCTCAGGATGGTAGAACAGTCTTCTAATCATTGTATTTTCATATTCAGGAGGACAACAAATGACTTTAGGATGGCAAGAACAAATTCTAAATAACATTTAGCAGCTGACACATGTCCGTCAATAATCATCCAGGAGCCTGTTGGGCACACATCCCCATCTCTGCTTCACTGGCTCATTTACTCAATCTTCATTACTGTGGCTCTTACCTTTCCACGAAGATGCTAAAAGCCAACACAGATCATAATTAACCAAAGGACCTAGGGGTAGACTGGAGGAAAATGCAGGACTCTGCATGGTTCCAACCTCACAGAAGACGGCAAAGAGGCTCTGACCAGGTAAGCTCCTCTAGTGAAACTGGTGAGAAAGCATTGGCCCAGTGCAGCCTGTGACAGCGACTCATAGGAACGTGCAGTGAGTTTGCTGGGATCTCTCTCAATACCTCTCTCCCTTCCTCCCTCTCCCCTTCCTTCTTCATCTCCTCTCTCTCTCTGTCTGTCTTTGTTTCTCTCTCAATGTCTCTTTATCACTCTCTCTCACACAAACATAATTAATGCCCAGTAATCCACAATTTAAATGAAATTCTCAGCCAGGCACAGTGGCTCACGCCCGTAATCCCAGCACTTTGAGAGGCAGAGGCAGGTGGATCACCTAAGGTCAGGAGTTTGAGACCAGCCTGGCCAACATGGCAAAATCCCATCTCTACTAAAAATACAAAAATTAACTGGGCATAGTGGCTCATGCCTGTAGTCCCAGCTACTCAGAAGGCTGAGGCAGAATTGCTTGCATTGGAAGTGGAGGTTGCAGTGAGCTGAGATAGTGCCACTGCGTTCCAGCCTGGGTGACAGAGCAAGACTTCATCTCAAAAAATAAAAATAAAATAAATTATCTCTGTTCGGGAATAGCCATGAACATAAAAGCAACAACAACAAACAAGAAATGTCTGAGTATAAGCAGGCCCTGATCAGAAATGCAGAAGAGACTCAACTATCCAGAGTCATGAATTCAGTCTTTTCTTTGATGAGTTATTTCGCTCATCAGAAGATAAGAGCACCTTGATTAGAAAATGCTGATGATCCCAATAGCACTCCCCACAGCTCAGGTGAGCAGCTCAGAAACAAAGGTGGGAGAAGAGAGGACATATGCAGACAAGAATTGACCATGCACTGAGAGAAACATGGAAGAGCGCATCAGATGCAGGGAGAGTGAGAAGCAGGTCACAGCTCCAAAGGCAGCAGCAACCAGCAACCAGCAACCAGGGGGAAGCAGCAGCTGGAAGATCCCACCAGGCTGGACCTTTCGCGTCAAAGCCAGCAGCCTCGTGAATCCCAAGACCCCAGGCACGACATCTGTGTGAACATTAGAACTCTGCAGTGTTAAAAAACGGGCAAATATGGGTCTATGATGGCTTTTTTTTTAACAGCAACATGGTATACTTCTAAATAATTTCTGCCTGAAACTATAAAAACACAGTCTACACTTTAAGTAGAAAAATTTGGGTTTTTGTGAAGTTGCACATAGGAACAAGAGAGCTAAGTTTCTATCTTAAATTAAATTTAGACTGTTAATGTTTTACTTTAATTTTATCAGTCCAGCTTAAACATTATTTTATGACCCAACATCTTTAAATTGTTATAGTTTTAAAACACCTAAGGACACCATTATCGTTCTTATAGGCAAAATGGATTTTAAAAAAAACACATAGTTTACGATACAATGAGACGGGAGGCATGTGTTTTAGTCGTGACATGTACAACGCGAAAGGAAAGACAGAAATCTTTGTTTTACTTCAGACATCGTCTAACAGGTGAAAAGAATGAGTAGGGGCTAAGGGAAACCAAACAGTGATGATTTTGTTGGAAAGTTGGACCTGTAAGGAAATGCCAGGGTAATTAGTGTACTTATCTGGAGAAAAGGGGGCTGGCCAGAGCTTAATTACTGCCTCCATGTATAATGCATCTGTATCATCCAAAGGATTTTGGACAAAAGAAATAATAATGATCTAGTTCCTACGACAGAGGCAGAAGATTAATTGATATGACGAGAAGGAGCGTTTGAAATAGCTTCATGTATTTCTCAAAATGATGGTACGAAGATAGCCTCAGAGCCCCCTGGGTGTACACGTCAAATGCAGATTCCTGGACCCTCTGAACCGGAGTCTCTGGGGACAGTGCCAGAGAATATTCATGTTTCACAGTGTGCCCAGTGCACACTTACCAACACCGTAGTATGAGGCCAGGTGCAGGGACTCACGTCTGTAATCCTAGCACTTTGGAAGGCTGAGGCGGGCAGATCACCTGAGGTCAGGAGTTCAAGACCAGCCTGGCCAATAGGTTGAAACTCCATCTCTACTAAAAAATAAAATACAAAAATTAGCCAGGCATGGTGGCACCTGTAATCGCAGCTACTTGGGAGGCTGAGGCAGGAGAATCACTTGCACTCGGGAGGCAGAGGTTGCAGTGAGCCGAGATCACACCACTGCATCCTAGCCTGTGCAACAGAGTGAGATTCTATCCAAAAAAAAAAAAATTGCAGTCCAGTGTGAGAACCATTACCTAGAGGAACTTCTTACACCTGCAACCTGCATAAGTCTGTTTGGCAAAGCCCCTCACAACTGGTTTAAGAATGGAAGGCTCAAGAGTTTGTGATGGAAATTTTTCAAATGTAAAATTCTGCCTATTAGCATTTCATAGACCAGTTTAGAAACATACCCATGTAGGAACAAAATTCTGATTGGCTGTCTTCTAGCCCTTGCCTGGCCTTATTTAAGTACTGCATGAGTACATGTTATATGAGCGGCAGCTTTTCCTAAGTACAGTTTTTTTTTTTTACCAAGTCAGAAGCAACATGGGTGACCAGTGACATTATTATCGAACAGCACTCACAACTGGTGATGCCCACTTCTGCGTCTTGAATGTTTCAGCAAAACTCAAAATTTGAAACCCACGCTCAGCATACATAAGCTTTGTGGCTAGCACCATAATGAACAAGTAAACTGGTAAAAACAATAATGACAATAGCCAAACTCAGTGCCTTATAAAATCCAGTGCAGCTGCTGAAAGCCTGCTCATCTAAGTGCAACAGGAAGCGTGGACAAGGGCACTGTCGGTCCTGAGGGAGAAGGGGATGTGTGTTTCCTCCCAAAATCCCTAGATCACTGTTAAGAAAAAAGAATATTTCCATTAAAGGGCTACCTCATTTCCCCACATTGGCCTCTTTTTGTCCAAAATGTTCAGACACGTATCAAGCAACAGATCTCAGGGTACTTAGGGCCATAAATATTGGTGCTGATCAATTGTGACTAAGGTGATGAACTAAGTGACAGCTACATACACATTCCACACCAGGATGCACGAAAACTGTGTTCTTGTAACATAGCAGCATGATAGAAGCAATTTTCAAGAGAATCTTCGAATAATGTGTATTAGAAAACGACCAGCCCACTTAGTACATGGTATTCACTAGAACCTAAATGCTTAAAACTAGTTTTATTTGATAGTATTGCAGATTAACGGAGGAAAAGCTAAACTACTTGTACTGTTATTTTTGCTCTTCATTTCTTTGAATTCTTTTGGACCTCAGAAACTGCTTTACTCAGAGCACCTCCTTACCATTATCCCCATTTTTTCTTCAAGGGAAGTGGAAGGTGGAGAGGCCAAGGATCTGGGCCAGGCTGAGATCAGGGCACAGGAACAGATGGGCCTAGCCTAAAACCACAGAGCCCAGGACTACCAGGAGCTGTGCACTGTCCTGGATCACTGGGCAGACACCAGGAGAAAAGGAAGGTCCTGAATACCAATTCCAAGGATGGGGTGTAAGAAAGGGTGAAGGAAAACAGAGCCTGATGTGAGGTTTTGATGACAGTGGCTCTCTGAACCCTTGGAGCTGGGGGCCTGGAGTGTTCTTCCACAACCCGCATGCCTTTTATGGGCAGTGTGCCCCAGGCCCTGGGAGATGGCGCAGGGAAGCAGGGTGGGCCCAGGCTTGCTGGAGTGGCCCTGAGTCAGTGCTGCCCAGTGACCATGTAACTGCATCTCAAAGGACGGTGTTGGCGCTTCCCCCGATGGCCTGTGGCCCCCAGCGAGCAACCCTGGCAGCTGTTCTCAGAGCACCACGGTGTTCCGAACACAGGCCTTTGCTGTTCTCCTTCCTCTGAGGACTTCACCAACACTTCCCTCAAGGTGCACTGCCTTTCATCTGAAAACAACCAGCGTTGCTCATGCCTTCTCTCTGGGTGCTACTCAAAATAAGTGCCGTGAGCACAGGACCTCATTAGCATCCATCCTTCTAGCACCAGGGAGCCTACTGACATTTTCACACATTGAACTTGCAATATTGGTTTCCTGAATGGAAAAGACTTCATTTAATGAAGGAAACCATGGAGCCCAGATGAGCTCTGTGGGCTCTGGGCTTACAGATTGAAATGAGCTAGACATCCCTGGGTTTGCCTCCACCATGTGCCAGCAGAGCTTCCATCCATTAAACTCCTGGAAGCTCAGATGTCAGCTGGGAATAACATAGCCCCTGCAGCACTGAAGTGAGGATTAGACAACATAAAGAGCTTCTACCAGAGTGCCTAGCACAGAGCGGGCAGTCAACACACACTGGCTATCAGTAGACATTACCTATGCAAACAACACCAAAGTGCACCTGTGTTTCACTGCTGGGGACGTGCCATGGGCTGAACGTTTGTGTCTCCCCAAATTCATAGGATGAAATCCTAACTCCCCAATGTGACAGCACTAGAAGATGGGGCCTTCAGGAGGTCATTAGGTCATGAGGGTGAATGGGGTTAGTGCCCTTCTAAGGAGACTCAAGAGCCTGCTCTCTGCGCTCTGCCATGTGAAGACATAGCAAGAAAATAGCCATCTGCAAACCAAAGCTGACCATGCCAGCCCACTGACCTCAGACTCCCCAGCCTCCAGAATCTTAAGGAATACATTTCTGCTTCTTAAGCCACACAGTATGTTGTATTCTGTTACAGCAGCCTGGATGGACTGAGACAAGAAGTTAAGGTAAACACACAAAAGGCATCTCTATAGCACCAAGCCTCCCCGGTTGACCTGCATCATTACACTAGCTCAGTGCCTGAGTGCTGTCAGCTCACAGGAAAAAGAAAGCATTGGTCCAGAGATGAGATGCAGCAGCCTGTTGAAGCGGCCAAGGCTGTTGAGGAGCCTGGAGACGAGGCGAGCACAGAACCCTGAGATTCTGGCAGCAGCTCCAAGGAGAGGAGCTTCTCACCTTCAAAGTCTGAGAACTAGGAGGGTGGATTAAAACTGGTGGTCTGACTCTTTGAGGCGGGGCTGCAGGCTTTAGAATGTCAGGATGGGTGGCCTGCGTTCCAGAAAGCAGACAGCACCAGACCAGGAACGCTCCGTGCTGGTGATGACCATAATAAAGGGCAGGACTGTGACATAACACCCAGCTCCATCTGAAACGCCTGGGACAGGTCTGACCTGCACTGGTGACATGACATAAGACACGTTGTGCTGCTGTACCTCATTCAGCCCCGGCCTCACCGTGGCACTCCAGGGAGGAATGTAGTCTCCACATTAGTCTTGGGTCCTCCTTGACTTGGGTAGCCATTCTGAGGCTGGCACCTGTTTCCTCATATTTAACCATGACAATTACACACCTTCCTGATAACACTCAAATGAACAGCATTTGTGATGCCACACAGCTGTAAGCCTGCCCAGATTCAATGTGTTACCCAAGGGGGTTGTTTTTTGTGGCTGTCCCTTAAAAGTGATGCTCTGTAGCAGTGAAGTGCAAAGTTGAGAGTCCCAGCTCCAATGATCAAGAAAGAAAGGCACTATGCTTTTCAGTATGTGCGATGTTTTCTTCCCTTGAAAGGTGAATAGAAAGCCTAGACCCCAGCAGAGGCAGGTTCTAGGCCTGTTGCCCACGCAGCTGTGTGGCTAGGTGGTCAGAGAAGCGTCAGCAAATTCGTCACAAGTTTGCAGTTGTGTCAGGCCTTGCTGTGCTCACACTTGGATTCCACTGACCAGCTAAGATGAATTTCCCAGAACTCATTTCACTTGATCAAAACACGGATAAGACAAATTATGCTTTTTTTTTTTTTTTTAACAGATTAAGAAGCAGAAGCTCAGAGAGGTTAAGGGACTTGCCCAAGGTCACACAGATGTAAAGTAGCAGAATCAGACCTGAGGCCAGGCCTTTAGATTCTAAATCAGAGGCTCTTTGACTACAAAACCTAAGGAAATAGTGTATATTCCTTTTATGTTTTATTTTGTTTTAATACTCTTTGAGGTACAAGTGTTTTTTGGTTATATGGATGAACTGTACAGTGCTGAGGTTGAGAGTTTAGGGCACCCATCATCCAAACAGTGTACACTGCGCCCGATGTGTCTTTTTACCCCTCATACTCCTCCCACTCTCCCTACTTCTGAGTCTCCAAATCCATTATGCCACTCTGAATGCCTTACATACCCATAGCTATTGATATTTGGTTTTCCATTCCTGAGTTACTTCACTTAGAACAAAGGCCTCCAGACCCATCCAAGTTGCTGCAAAAGACATTATTTCATTCTTTTTATGGCTGAGAAGTATTCCATGGTGCATATATACCACATCTCCTTTTTCCACTCATTGTTTGATGGGCATTAGGGTTGATTCCATATCTTTGCAGTTGTGAATTGTTTTGCAGAAAGCATGCGCGTGCAGGTGTATTTTTGATATAATGACTTATTTTCCTTTGGATAGATACCAAATAGTGGGATTGCTAGACTGAATGGCAGATCTACTTTTAGTTCTTTAAGAAATCTGCATACTATTTTCCACATTTATTCTTAAAAGCTCTTTATAGCCTTAAAATGCAATCTTCCTCTGAATACTTCACCCTATATTAGTAGAATATCTGTTTTAGGTGTATTATGCTAAAAAAGAAGACATCCAGAATAAATAAAAATTTAAAGCAAGTTTTCCATCTCTAGAAGCCAATGATTCTCATTTCTGACTTTTCAGCATTTTTTAAAAAAATAAGAGTATTGAAATATTTTATGAAATAGTATGAAGAATCATACTTCCCAATTTTCAACAAAAATCTCTCAACAGAAGTTATGCCACCTTCCTAACTGCCTTTTTCATCTGGCAGATCACTGTTTTTTATTCAGAAAAATTAGGAACACAGAGCTGAAAATTTTCCTAGGACTCTTTTAAATAAATTTCCTTGGTCAATACATGAATATAAAGTTCAAAATGCTGATAATTTAGATTAAAAGATACAGCAACTGATTCAGAGCTTCCACACCACTCGCACCAAAGGCTTGTTTATAAAATGTTCTACTAGTTTGATTTTGGGCAAGGCAATGCAAATTAATTCTTCAGGAATTAACCTTAAAATAATTAGCTACCCTTGGCTATCCCATTTATTCCAGTGCTGAATGCATGCCTAGAGCCTGAAGGCTGCTACTGCAGGCCCTGCAATGGTTACAGAGGCAACAGAAAAGTGGCTTCCTTCCATGAACGGCTTGCAAATGAAGACACTAGGCATTCATCTATGAATCACCCAGAAGAAACAAAAAACAAAGTGAATTGATATTCATGTGGGCTAAAGAAGAAAATTAGGCTTTATAGCTATTCAGTTATTGGTGAAAATCAATGTCTAAATACCAAATGGAAATATGTAAATGTTTACGATAGCTTTTGTTAAGATTAATGTGCAATATCCAGTTAGGAGGCCATGTTTCAGTCAAGTTCAGCCTTTCTGACAACTGAAGGTTATTTTAGAATCACTTACTTTTGAGTAAAGTATTAATGACTGAATGTGACTTTATTTCTAAGGAAAAAGAAAGCCTACCAAATAAAGAGAATACATATATCAATATGTCAACCATATATAAACTCTACAAATAAAGCTTACATTTGTCCCACAAAAACTATGGTTAAAAACATATAAATCTCAAGCTTTTTCAAAAACTATTTCATGCATACAAAACAATACAGAATGCACTTATTCCTAATTTTTAAGACATTAGGGACAAAAATACTGTGTCTAGCTCAATGCCATGCATTTATGTGAGAGAAGCAGAAAACTAAAAAACATCAAATGAAAATGTGATTATAAAATAAAATTGCTTTCAACAACACAATATTAATGATCTTAATTGCTATTTCTGTGTGCAAAGAGACCCTTACCAAAATTATTTCTGATTAAAAGATATCTATTAGCACTGATGCACAAATAAAGAACATTGTTAGAGGAAGTGGTAATTCTGGGGGTCAGAAATCTTACATGTTACTCTTCACAAACAAATTTGACTCCTAGGGGGTAGGAAACAAATAATTCATTTGGAATTTTGTGTTCTATTAATAAAAACTTTTTCAAATATTTATGGCTCAGTTTTTTTTTTTTTTTTTTTTAGGCAGAGTACAAAATAACCTACTTGGCTGATGTTTTTCTAAAACCAACATCTCATGGTTTCATATGTCATTCCAACACATCCTCTCAACAGTGACCAGGTAGCCAGAGCACCACGTCCTGAATTCTAAAATAGCCTTGGATGGTTTGCCCCTCTGAAGAATAATACATTAAGGCTGTGTCTCACCCGTACAGGGACCAGATATTACAGAAACCTTCCACTCATATGTCCCAACCATAACCTTCTAATGAGATACACCCCACCAAAAGCACTACGGTCAACAAGGAATAAAACCAGTACAGGATTTTCTACATGTGTCTGTCTCTACCACAGAACTGCAAACTCCAACAAGGCCATGTCATGTCTCATATATTACCACAGCTTACCAAATTCTGACATGATTATTTGTATTTAGTACGTCCTTAACCAAATAAATTACCAAAAGATTGTATGATAAAAGTTCTCTTTGGAATGCAGACCCTAGTAGTCCTATAATTGGCTAATTTCCTGTTCCCTGCTCAATACTACAGAAAGCCAAATGTTAAATTCTTAAATATATTTTTATCATACCAAAGCGTTTTGCCAAGCTTCTGACTCGAATAGCATTCAACTGGCAAACACTGTGCTGGGTAAAGAGCTGGAGTAACAAGACAGCTCCAGTGGCCATGTTGGCAAGATGACACGAAGAATCAAATCTCGTATCATAAATCAACCAACCTATATTCTCTATAGCAGCAAGAAAGTTGAATCCAATTCTAAAGGAGCCTCCAAGTTTTATCTGTAGTAAAATCTAATCTTTTGTTTTAGCCCAGTAACCCTCAAACTTATTGCCCACCAGTGCTTAAAAATGTACACAATATTTTTGGCTGGGCACAGTGGCTCACACCTGTAATTCCAGGACTTTGGGAGGCTAAGGTGGGAGGATCACTTGAGACCAAGTGTTCAAAATCAGCCTGGGTAACACATAGTGAGACCTCATCTCTCTAAAACGTTTAAAATTGGCCAGGTATAGTGGTGCGTGTCTGTAGTCCCAGCTAGTCAGGGGTCTAAAGTGGGAGGATCGCTTGAGCCCAGAAGGGCAAGGCTGCAGTGAGCTATGATCATGCCACTGCACTCCAGCGTGGGATACAGAATAAGACCCCATCTCAGTACACACACATACACACACACACAAATACACACACACACACACATCCCTTTTTTTTCAAACACTCCTGGTTGTACCAATTAACTAGCAAGCTCACATAGGGACAAAGCCAATGCTTTGAAAACATGAGCAATGACACATTCAGCAGAAGTCACAGTAGTGATTAGAACTGAATAGCTGAGAAAGTCAATAAATGATATATGAAAAAAAAAAAAAGAACTGAATAGCTAAGCTCCAGAGGGGAAGACTGTTCAAGACTGCACCAATGGCCTACAAAGGGACGACACTACACCTAAGGTCACCATGCTTCTACATTTACAGCTAATTTTACTGGTTCAAATCTGCTTTAGGAGTATCTAATTTCTATGCAGTGCCGTTGGGTGTTTTCATGTGAAAAATAAAAACAGTTTATAATCAATTTCTGGAAGGCATTCAAGATGACTGTAATTTGTTAAAATCCATACCCAATCCTGTAAGTAAGACCATGAGTTAATCTAAGAAGGCTCAATACCTGGTGTCTAGAGAGAGCAGAAAAGCTGCTGCAGAGTGAGTCTGTTCTTTCGGAAAGAATAAGTTATCCATCTGACACTTTACACTGGGACTCATCTACATTTAATTACACAATGAGGAAATAATTAACTTTAAATGTGCATAAGACTTTATGGACATTCAAGACAAAAATAAATCAATGAGAATAACCATGCCAAAGCAAATTACACTTTGTGACCTTCACCTCTGATCAAAAGGATTCCTCAAACTTGGAGGGGTCTGAAAGAGATGGCAGAGATTACCTAACAGGATGCCTTAACTTACAAGTGAGAAGAGCAGGGAAGCATTTAAGTGTCAGGAGATTTACCTAAGGGCACCCAGTTGTCAAGTGGCAACTGCTAGATCTAGAATGGGCAGCAGGTGGAAACTGCTTCGTTGTAATGAACAAGGTCTCCCAAAGACATCTACATATTCCAGAACCTGTGGCTATGTTGCGTGAATAGGGCGCAGATGGAGTTAGTATTCCTAATCAGCTGGCTTTAAAACAGGAGAGTAGCCTGAATTATCCACGTGGGCCCAATTTTAATTATAAGGGTACTTAATGTGGAAGAGGGAGGGAGCAGGATCAGTGTCAGGTAACATGATATTAGAAAAACACAGGCAGCCATTGCTGGCTCTGAAGGTGGAGGAAGGGGCCTTGAGCCAAGAAAGGTAGGAGCCTCTAGAAGCAGGAAACAGATTCCCTGCTGGAGCCTCCAGAAGGAATTAGCCCTGTGGACACTTTGATTTGAGCTACATGAAGCCCATTTCAGACTTTGGAGCTGATATAATAAATGTGTGTTAAGTCACTAAGTTTGTGGTAATTTGTAACAGCAGTAAGTGAAAACGAATACATTGCCTAGCAGATATTCTTTGGACACTTTTCTCTTTTTATAGACAACACCCTAACCTACAACAAATATCTGTGTATGTGAGTTGAGGTGAACAGCATGTAGTTGACGCTGCAAGGTTTCCAGGTCTGTGGTGCCTTTCTCTCATCTCCCTAATGATGTGCAAAACAGGAGAGAATCTTGTTTTGACAACGTGGTTGGGAAGAATCAAAAACTTTTCATGTATGTGTCCACATTGGTGAAAAAAGTGGCAATTATTTTTTTCCCATAGGAGGAGCACTGAAAACAAAGACCATGAAACAAACTCTTTATAGAGTCTAGGGTAGCAGGGACACAGACCATCCTCTATGTTTCTTTGCCTCTGTGAGTTTCCGGCGTTAACCCTTATTTTTTTTCTATCACTAAAGGCATTTATGTGCAGTTTGGAACATTTCATCGGCAACATTGAATAACCTGGCTAATTTGTGCCCTGCAGTTCTGAAGAGAAAATAAACTTGCACTCAATAGTTCTTTCCAAAATTGTCTTTAAACAATGAAATCAAAATTCTGTTGTGCAGAAAAACTCTATTAATTTAGAAAAGTGATTAATAGAGACATTTTATAACTTTCCAATTCATTAATCATCATTGAGATACATTTTGACAATAGAACTGCTCCTTGACAACATAGTTTGCATATTAGTTTTTTTCTGTATTCTCTATCAAGGTATTCAGAGATACCTAAACGCCTAAAGGATGACAGCTGACCAGGACTCTCTCCTTGACCAAACTTGAATCAGATTTCTCTGAACCCGTTCTTAACTAGGCCTTGACATCGGTTTATAAAGACTTGAACAAACACTAACACCATTTCTAACAGAAGGTGGTCACATTCCTAGGATAACTTGGTTATCTTTTGGCTGTGCTTTTGGGGCACTTTTGGCTATGCCCCAACCAAAAGTGCCTGCCCGAGAAAAGTCGCACCTGCCAAAAGAACTTATGACTTGTCCCAGCTGACCTCCGAGGACAGAGCCTTTGTGTCCAGTCTCTGTGGGAGGAGGGAATCCTTACTTCCATAATTGCCAGTTCACAGGTACCACTGACATTATTGCATGTACAATGACTAGCACTTGGAGTTTTTCACTTCCCCGACTCCCCTAAATCCTGCTTAACTCTCTCCACTCCTTCCTTCTCCTTTTAAAATGCCCAGTCACTGCTGCACAAATGCAGGTTGAATTTAGTTCACATTGTATTCTTTTCCCTATTGCAGTAGCTGTTACTGATTAAAGTCTGTTCTTACTGCCTTGTGTCATGCTTTGTTACCTTTGATGCAGGTTAGAGAGAGGGCACAAATTTTCTGTAATCACACTAACGACAACATACAATCTTAGGACATGACCTTTTAACAAGCTGAGAACCATAAGTAGGTAGTGCCTCTCCATGAGATGGTGGGCTTCAACAGAGCTAGGTATTTCCTGGTCATTAAAACTAAGCACATTGAAAGTTTTAGACAAAATTACAAAGAAGCAATTTCTTTATTGCAAGCCAGCTGGGAGACCTTGCTCTGAATCGATCTTTTCTGGCTAAATGTGGTTGCCTTGCCAATACTCTATGTTACCAGTGCTATGCTTCATTAGCAATCCTAACTTAGCCAAAGCCTACCCACCAGCCACCCACTAATCTACTCAACCATTTATCCACTCACCTATTCATCCATCTACCTACCTACTCACCACCCATCCATCCATCCATCTACCCATCCATCCATCCATCCATTACCTATCCATCTACTTACACACGTACCCACCAATCTATCCATCCACCGACCTATCCATCTACCCACCCACTCACCATCCATCCATCCATTCATCCATCCACCTACCCATTGACCCATCCATGCATCAATCCATCCATCCATCCATCCATCTAAAATGTGCTGATCAGACCTGGCATTAACTGGTAAAAAATATGTGTTTTTTGAAGGTGATCATTGCCCTCATTAGCCTATTAACTTTATTAGTAGAAAAGATACATCTCAGATCAAAATATGCAGTAACTGCTTTTATCTGCAATAAAACGATCCCCAAACAAATGAAATATCCTATTTTCCACCCAAGTACACAAATTTACTTCTATGGGAAGCTTCTTTGGTGTGCTAAATATTCTTCATTTGTCCATTCAGATCCCTTTGACTCTCTTTTCCATCTGCTCTTTGTCTAAGAAGAGTGATCTCTGTAGACCAGCCTCATCCTGACTTCCTTGTGTTCTAGGTTTTCGTTAGGTTTGGCTAATAAATGTGAGGCTTGACCAGGAGATCAAAAAGTCAGGGGAGAGTTTAGGGTATTTATTCCCACAGATCCTGTCCTTGGTGTTTCTCTAGAACTAAAGAAATTTCCTGAGTTTCAGTCACTGCTTCCTTGGGCCAAGGGGTGGTAGCAACTTCTTGTCATTCTAGTCCCAGAATGTTTCTCCACGTTTTCCTGCTTTCCTGACCCTGTCCATTCTTTACTAAGTTGTCACTTCATTACATCTTTTTAACTGTCTCAAATATGCTTTCTATGTCCTGTGGCTGTGACTGGTGCTTTTCAGTCATTAATTAAATGTCTCTTGAGTGCCTACAACGGGCTGGACACTGCGGCCACTGTAATAAACCAGACCCAAGCCAGTATTTAAATAGCTGGTTTCGTTCCTCCACTAATGACTGGTTGACTAAACTGACTGGATTCACCAAAAGCTTTTGGTATCATTTGGATGTATTATATTACTTTACAGTTCATACACATTAAAGTCTTAGACCACCCTCCAAATGGATCATCCAGTCCAATCCCTCTTTCTAAGGCATAGTTACTGACATTCAAGGGCCAGGCACGGTGGCTCACGCTTGTAATCACAGCACTGTGGGAGGCCAAGGCAGGCAGATCACCTGAGGTCAGGAGTTCCAGACTAGCCTGGCCAACATGGTGAAACCGTATCTCTACTAAAAATACAAAAAATTAGCTGAGTGTGGTGGCACATGCCTGTAATCCCAGCTACTCAGGAGGCTAAGGCAGGAGAATCGCTTGAACCCAGGAGGCAGAGGTTGCAGTGAGCTGCGATCACGCCATTGCCCTCCAGCTTAGGCAACAAGAGTGAAATTCCATCTCAAAATATTGGTCTAAAGTCACATAACTTACAAGGGCCAAAGCTAAAATGGCAGCCACATAACAGTAACTACAAGTTTCTGGTTACTGCCTCAAACAAAACCCTAAGGCAGGGTCTACACTTCTCACAACCATGCTGAAAATTAGGCATTGTTACATTCACTTACAGATGAGGAACTGAGTGTCAGACGCAACTTGAGTGTCCAAAGTCGCATACCTAGTAACTGGGAGGCTCAGACTTCGAATCCAGGTATGCTTGGTTCCAGAGCCTGGAAACTTCTTTTTTCAAAAAAACTTTGCCTTATTCTCTTTGTTTATTATTTTTATTTTTTAAAGTTTTATTGTGCTAAGAACACTTCACACAAGATCTGCTCTCTTAACAGATTTAAATGTAAACTCCCAGCACTGTTATCTCTAAGCACAATGTCATAGAGCAGATCTGTAGAACTTACTCATTTTGCATAGTGATTTTTTTTTTTTTGAGACAGAGTCTTGCTCTGTCACCAGGCACCAGGCTGGAGTACAGTGGCGTGATCTCAGCTCACCACAACCTCCGCCTCCCGGGTTCAAGCAATTCTCCTGCCTTAGTCTCCCGAGTAGCTGGGACTACAAGCGCACGCCACCATGCCCAGCTAATTTTTGTATTTTTAGTAGAGACAGGGTTTCACCATATTGGCCAGGATAGTCTCGATCTCTTGACCTCATGATCCACCTGCCTTGGCCTCCCAAATAGTGATTTCTTTTTTAAAAAACTGGCAAATGGTAAATGAATATGCTATGGGGTACGATGGAATGTTTTGACATATGTACACATCGTGGAATGAGTAAACCAAGCTGATTAACATATGCATCATCTCATATACTTTTGTTGTGAGAACATTTACAATCTACTCTTTCAGCAATTTTGAAATATACATTATTATTAACTATAGTTACCATGCCGTGCAATAGATCTCCAAAACCTATTCCTCCTGTCAAATGGAAACTTCCTTTTTTGACCAATATTTCTCCATTCCCTACCAACCCCCATAGCTGAAATTTTATACCTGTTCACCAGTAACTCCTCATTTCCCTCCTCCCAGTGCCCAGCAACCACAGTCCTATTCTCCGCTTCTATGAGTCTGACTACTTTCGATACCTCCTATGAGTGGAATCACACGGGATTTGTCCCTTCGTGACTGACTTATTTCACTTAGCATTACATCTTCCAGATTCATCCATGCTGTTGCAAGTGGCAGGGTCTCCTTCACTTTTAAGGCTGATTAATATTCCATTGCATGGAGTCACACATTTTCTTTACCCAGTCATCCATCAATGAACATTCACATTGTTTCCACTCTCAGCTACAGTGAACTGTGCTGCTGATGGGCATGGGGGTGCTGGTGTCTCTTTGACATCCCAATGTCACTTATTTTGGAAACACCCTGGAGCACACTGTTGGTCAGAATTCAAAATGGTGCAGCTGTTCCAAAAAAGTGTAGAGGATCCTCGAAAAACTACAAACAGAACTATCAGATGATCCAGAGCCCGTGAACTCTTACACAAACTGTGCTTCAAAATATGAAGGCTCTTCTCTCTGTCAAGGCAGCATTCACCAGTTTTATAGACTGTGGTTTCGCTCAGGCTTCTGGCTCTAACCCCTTCGAGAGAAGGAAAGAAAAAGGAAGACAAGCCCAGGGCAGAACCAAGGGTGTGGAGGTTGCTGGTGAAGCGCCCACCAGCAGGCACACCTGTCCCCACAAATGCAACTGTGGGGGAAAGGAGAATGTTCTCTGCACGGGACTTGTTCTTATCTAAGGATGCTCTGTTCTTGAGCAGCCAAGAGAGATGGAAAATGCAGACATGTCCAGAACTAAGCTGTGAGCACTATTTTTAAAATAGTCAAGTGTGAATTTAACTCCTGAAAGCATGACTGTCTGTAAATAAAGCATATCCATTGTGTCTAAAATGATAAGCCTCAACTCTTCATTTAATACCAGTGTGTGATCACTCTCATGCGAATAATGAGCTGGCCTTTTAAGAAGGTAACCTTCCAGGGTATTGCTTCATGCCAATGCCCATTCACAGAAATAGGGATGAGGCACAGTCTCTCCATTTTTTGCCTTTAATAGTAAAATGACAAAAGCCTGTGGATGAAGCCATAAGCTTTTCTGAAGATCACTATTAATTCCTGGAACATTAATTCTTGTATTCCATTTCTAGCAGTCACTGCTACAATTCCCCCAAGTGCTTGATAAATGTTAGTCATTGCCTGTGATCGCTAATATCATTTCCATTAACTCATAATAGCCTAAAACACAGGACACGTGCCTGACACTGTAGCCCTGGAGCTTCTGGAAGGCACAGCCTTGCCATGGTGGTACTTGAACATGCTTGTCCTCAAACATGAGACCCTCACTTTTTAAGAATGGTCCACGGTGCTCATTTTAGTTGATAGCAGAGATACTTGTTCAGCAGAGTCTCAATCTCATGTTTCTACAGGAACTGTCTTTCAAGTATAAAGGTAATTAACAAATTACAGAAAAATAACATTTAACGTAGCACTTCCCAAAGAGGGCAGAAGTAACATAATCTGGTGGTAAAGCATAAGTAGGGGCAGGGAAAGGAATGGTTTCTTGTGAAGTCACTGTTATTTCCTAGCCTCTAGGACTCTTGGATAGAGCTAGGAAATTTGACAGGTACATTTGACATCAGCTATTCTAGTCTCCCCTCTCTCCACTCTCTTCTGTTATTTCATTATGTGATTTGCTTTCATCTTTCCCACTTTCCTTTCATACAATCTAAGGAAAAAAAATTCAAGAAACCCAGGCATTCAACTGATAAACGGATTGAATATTTATTAAGCACCTACTGTAAACAAGATTTGCTGGCTGATTTAGGAGACACAAAGATTGATTAAACATAGTCTTTGTAATTCAAAATTTACAATCCTGTAAGAACTTAAGTGAACAACACTAACAGAACAAAAGGATGCTATAAAAGCCAGAGCTAGTGGCCGGCAAGGTGGGGCAGGTTTTTCCAATTTGGAACATGGCTGGTGGAGTTGGGGTTGGCTTCTTGCAGAAAGTGAAATTGACAGGGAAGTTTAGAAGGGAAGCAGACTTTTTAGGTTCTGCTATGGCACGCTGGAGGAGATGGTTTCTGGCTGAAGAAAAATTAGGAGACAGACTCCTGCAAATTCAAGTCCTGCCTACTAAAGGATACATTTCCCAGCGTGGCTGGATTACAGGCTATGAGCAGGTGGTAACTGTTTATCAAACTGACCTCTCGTGCAAGGGTTTTGGCCATGGAGAGACACAAATGATTTTGAGGAAGGGTAGTAATATTCCATCAATGCATTAGTAATGACCCATTGGCAGAAGAGTGAAGAATGAATGAGAAAAGCAAAGAAGAGCTAGCCTTTGCACTGGTTTGAAGAGTTTGAAGAGTTCAGGCGATGATGGTGGCATAGAGTAGCCATGAAAATGGAAAGGACCCAGTGCAGATGGGAACATTGTGCAGCCATCATGCACGTGACCACCACCCAAAGGACAGAGTAACTGACTTGTGGTGGGAGTGAGGAAATAAGATGAATAAACTGTCCAACTTGAGAGAGTGTAAAGATGTTGGGGCCACTGCCCAAGGCAGAGAATAAAGAATAAAGGTGCAGCCATCTTTTCTTCGTTGCTTCTAGGAGTGGGGTGGGAGGTCAGGAGAGACAAACCCAGTGGAGAAATCATGAACTCGGGTCAAGGCCTATCCCGCATCAGGTGACCAGGACACCATCACGGGCTGGAGCTTACGGGAATGGCCTGAGCTACAGACATGACTTGCATTTAGATAGGTCCAGGCATTATTTTTCTAGGAGCTTATGCACTTAAATATCTCAGTACTTGGACTAGCAGCATGGGGGGTCATCACCCCAAACCTACTGCAACATAATCGACATTTGAAGATTTCTGGGTGAATTTCATGCAGATGAAAGTTGCAAAAGTATTGCAACCACAGACAGAAACCATTCCAAATAAGGAATTTCCATGTCAGCAAGTCAGGTTTGAAAGGAATTGGTAAGGAGATGTTCCCTGAGATCACCCTAAAGTAAAGTAGCCCAGACACCTCAGACTTGCTTCAGTCACATCCTGGGAAATAGACTGAGTGTCCTGAAGCTATCCATAGAAAACAGTCACTGAAATCAGTCTCCAGTGATTTGAATTATATCACAGCTTGACATGGGTTGTAACAGACTTTTTATCTAGAACCAAAAAGGCCTTGGTAAGAAAGGTGAAACTGTAAACAGGATTTCATGGAGCCTATTAGCTCCTTTGAGAAATGAATTGCTCGAGAGATTTTGCATGTTAATTGTCTGCATACCAAGGGAGCCTGCTAGCCACAGGCCTCCTAGAGGCTGGATCTAGACCTGTCCACTGAGGTCAATGTTTGCTCATGAAAGCAGGAAAACAGCATTTCTATAATCTGTTTTAACTCCTATTTATTCAAATTCATAAACATGCAGTATCCTGACAGGCTAGAACTTAGCAGAGAACTACGATAGCTCCCTCTGATTCTTGGTGGGGAGAATACACCCCAAGGGGACGTTCCCCAGCAGATGCCTGAAACCACAGATGGCACTGAACCTGATCTGCGCTGTTTTCCCTACACATACATACCTGTGATACAGTGTAATTTATAAGTGAGGCACAGCAAGAGGTTTTATGTTTAGAATTAATAAAATAGAACATTTATAACAGTGTACTGCAATGCAAGTGATATGAATGTGGTTTCTCTCTCTCTGTCAAAATATCTTCCTACACTGTACCCACTCTTCTCCTTGTGAGGGTCTGAGATGATACAGTCAGTGCCTACAGGAGAGGAAATTTGGTGAATGACACAGGGGTTGTGATGCAGCATTAGCTTACTACTGACCTTCTGACAATAGGTTGGAAGGAGGATCATCTGCTCGAGTGATCCTGGATCATCAATATGACGATGTCTGTGGTTGGCTGTCAGGAGAAGATGACGTTGCTGACTGACGGGAGGGTGGTGTACACAGCCTGAGACACTGGACATGGGATGGACTCACGTCCTGGGCAGGATGGAGCAGGACAGTGTAAGATTCATAATGCTACTCAGAACAGTGTGTGATTTAAATCTATGAATTGTTTGTTTCTGGAACTTTCTATTTAATACTTTTGGACTTCAATTGACCACAGGTAACTGAGACTGCAGAAAGTGAAACAAGGATAAAAGGGCATTACTGTAAGGGTCGGGGATGTTTCTTTCAGAAGTTATGTGACTCTACCATGAGGGTGTTCTTGGGAAGGTGAGAACCTGCAGCTTCAAGTTCAAGTCCATCCAGTACCATTCTAGCCTTGCTTCATCCAAAATCATTGCCGTTTCTGGATGCCTCAAAGGAGGTGTCCAACTCAATCCAAAAGACAAATACTGTAATGGGGAAAACAACTCTGCATCTCCAATCTTGAAAATGCACTGCTCCAGCCTGGCCAGGAAATGGGGCATTCTAGATGACAGAGTGCTAGCCAATTCTACAATCAATAGACTTATTCTTCTGAAAGAGTTCAATTGCTGGGTCAAAATTCAACCTATATCATTCTGAGTCCAAGTTAATCCTCCTTGCTTATTCAGAAGAAACCCCGAGATAACTCAGGGACTCACAGGCACTTTTAATCAGGATCTTAGTGTCACTTTAGTCTCACAGAGCCATTTGTGCCTCGGAGCTCACAAACTAGAGAACCTGTAATATCAAATTCTGCACAAAACTCAGGCCTGCTCTCCACAAAAGTCAGCAAAGTTGCAAGACACCTACTATTCACATCAAATGTAAGCATGCTTGAGGAGGGCAAGTTAACTTTAGCCAAAGCCACACAGTGTTGAAGGAACTGAATACATTATATGTGGTATTTTCACCTTCTTCATCCTCAGTGGTGATCACTAGGGAATCTCTATTTGTATTTACCATATGGAAGGTATTCTTTTAAGAGCTGGAAACTTGAGTGATTTATCTAGAGTGTCACTCAACCAGGGATAAGTCTTCTACATGTGGATATCACATAAGCTGCCTGCTTGGTCTAGATACTATGTGTAAAGGGTTTCAGGTGTGTGGTGAGGTGCTTCAGTCTCGACTGGGTCGAGAAGGCTCACAGAGTACGAGGGATCTATCAGGGCGTGGAAGGAAGTGTGCAGAGATGGGCCAGGGTGAGCTTTGCTCGTATGGGCAAAGGCCCTGTGATGGCTGGCTTCCAAAATGGCCCTTGGGACTCAGGCCTCTTGCTACTCCCTCCCTTCCAAATTTCATCGGGGTCGACTACGAATAACCTGCAGAACATACTGGAAGTGACACTGTGTGACTTCAGAGGCTGGATCACAAAAGCCACCATAGCTTCTGCTTTGGATATGTGGATCTCTATGGAAGAAGCCAGGCACCACACCATGGGAAGCCTCCAGCAGCCTGTGGGGAGGCCAGCACTAACTTGACAGCCATGTGAGGCAGACATTTAGGTGGAGGCTCCTCCAGCTTCATTCAGCCTTCAGACGCCGCAGCCCCAGCCAACACCTGACTGCAAACTAACGGAAAGCTCAAGTCAGAATTGGTCTGATGTCAGATCTGTTTTGCAACCACAGATAGAAACACAGCTCTGAGGAATGACTGAGTAAGGCTTGGGGTATAACATGTAGGTTATTTGGAATGGAATATGTGTAAAGAAAAGTAGAGAGACAGATGATAAAAAGAAGTGGTAAGGGTGATGAGATTCAGCTTAAGAAGCTTTAGATATCAAGACGGGGAATTTTTATTGTATCCTACAAGAAATCAAGAACGACTAAAAGGTTTATAAAGGTGATTAATTTAAGTAAAGGAAGGCTGTGCAGTTGACTGATTCATACTATGTATCTTGAGAGAATGTTTCCTTTTAATTTAAATTAAACCCTATAATGGATATGGAAGAGGAAACTCAAAAGCTGAAAAGATCTTTCTGCTAGATAGGCTCTTCTCTTTTGTGGAGCATTTGAATTTTGTTGGTCTGAGTAGTAATATTTACCAGCCAAATTGATATTAGATACAAAAACTGGAAGCCAATATTCTCTAATGACAGTCGATTGAAGAGCAAAGTTTTAGAATGGCTGTTTGGCAAGTTGCGGGAAGTTATAAGATGATAGAATCTAAGACATCAAGTGGAGATATGAGAACATTATTTTCTCACTAAAACTGATGGACATAATGGCTTAAAAATAGGCAATTTACAGGTTCTATGCTTCACTTATTCTCAATGATACCTTTTTTTAAAGTTCAATATTACAGAAATAATAAAAGAACATGTTCAGCAAAGCATGTTGTGATTGTTAAAATCATCTTCATTACTTTTCATGAGAAAGCAAGTTGCTTTTACATGACTTATTATCATTCATTATTGGTGGAAAGGAAATAACAAACTTGCCATATACTCACTGGGAATTTTAATTCTCACTTAATTTTCAATTATTATAAGTAATTGGTTTTTGGAATTTTCAAGCAGTTACAAAGAAAAAATTTGATTCACACATCTTATTTAGACTTCAGAAAGTACAATAATAAACAATTAAAAAAATCAAACGGGAGGGTTTGCTATTTGAAGCCCTTATTTGTAAAACCTTTTGTGTGTTTAATACAAAGTAAATGTCCCAAACTAAAAGTTGTTAAAATGTAGCTTTGAGAAAATGGATTCAAATAACATCCTACATATTCACTCTAGAAAAATCAAAATGGCATATGAATAAAAGATGGTGAAATGAAACAAAAATTACTATAAAGCCTTTAGTATATGCGACCATATTCTCTTTGCATTTCAGCCTTTTGATTCAGCACAAATTACCTCACTATCAAAAAGATTCCTGCAATATGCAAAGATCCATAGAAACAGCCTGTGATCTCTGCATAACTGCATAAAAACCCAGTAGGTGCAGAAAAGTCAGATACGGTGTTTGAGGAAAATGAGTCCCTGGAGGAAAAGTGTGACTAGATTTATTTAAACTAAGTAGAAGGGGCTGGGAAAGAATTTGGAGACAGCCCAGGGAACTGGATGACTGGGGTGGTCAGCTGCCTTGAATTTATAACGAGGACCACTCTAGGGCAGTGCTTCTCTCACTTTCCTATGTCTGGGGATCAGCGGGGGGTCTCATGAAGCGCAGGTTCCCCCTCACGGGGACTGAGGGGGGGATCTGAGCATGCATTTCTCGTAAACTCCAAGGGGGTGCTGATGTTTCTTGGACGCATGTGGAATCTTCTAAAAGAGCAACTCGAGGAATTTCTAAGAAACGTGTTTCTCAAGAGGAGGATTTGTGAGACACCAGATCAGGTCATGGAAGATTTCGGGCAAAAAGTACCCCCAGAACAGCCAGGCAGCTGCTTCGTGTGCACACATACCAGCATTTACCTGCCACAATGTGTGCCCTGGGGAGGGTAGAGGCCAGGAAAGAGTCAGGTGAGGTCGTCAGGTGAAATGAAGTCACTCGGATTGGGCAACATTGAATAAGTGCTGTATAACCATGCAAAACTTTAAAAGATTTCTAATGTTAAAAAAAAAAGATACTGCTTCTCTTCCTCTGGATTGTGGGGGAAATTAGAAGATAAAGCTTTTCCAGAGATAACAAAAAACATACTGTTATGGACAGAATTATGTCCCTAAAATGTGTCTGTGGAAGCTCCAGCCCTCACTGTCATTGTGACTGCATTACAGATGGGGCTTCTAAGAAGGCAACTAAGGTTAAGTGAGGTTTTGGGGCCTGACTCAATAGGACAGTGTCCTCAAAAGAAGAAGAGACCCCAGGAGAGTGTGTGCATGTAGGAAGATCAGGTGAGGAACCAGCCAGAAGCCAGCCTCTGCAAGCCAAACAGAGAAGCCTCGCTGGAGATTAGCCCTGCTGGGTTCATTTGCCTTCGGATTTTGACTTTGCTGGCACCTAACTTTCAACTTGCAGCCCTGAACTGTATTCTATCACAGCAGCCTGCTACAGTCAAAGATTTGTGTTTCCCATGTGTCGAAATCCTAACCCCCCAAGATTAGGAGGTGGGGCCTTTGGGAGGTGATGAGATCATGAGGGCAGAGCCCCCCTGAATGGGGTTAGTGCCCTGATAAAAGAGACCCCATAGAGCTCTCTCACCCCTTCCACTCTGTGAGGACATGGCAAGAAGGTGTTAGTGAAGTTGGAGAGCGACCCCACAGCACACTCCAAATACATTTTCACCTTGGGCTTCTCAGCCCCCAGAATGGTGAGGAGTCAAGTCCTGTTGTTTCTAAGCCACGCTGCTTAGGGTATTTTGTGATAGCTGCTCGAATAGGCTAGGAAATCCACTTTCCTGAAGTAAAGAGAGTGAACCAGATGAATTATCTAGCCCAAGATGACTTCAGGATGCTCTTGCAATAACTATTACTAGCGCCCAAATCATAGAGTTACAATTACTCAAATGCAGATTTATTTCCACACAAGCAATATCAGGTGCTTCAAAATTAGTAACAGCCTATAAATAAAAGTAAAAAATACACCAAGAGTATGGTTCAGCCTAGAGGAAAACAGAGTTCATAATGCCTTCATGTGTACAGTTGACCTTGCCTTGTGGGGTAGAATTTCTGAAAGATTAGTTATCACATAGATTTAGGTTTGCACTGATATTCAGAAAAAATCATTATAAATATCTTGGAGAGATAAAAATTGAGGCCAAGCACCATGGCTCATGCCTATAATCTCAGAACTTAGAGAGGCCAAAGTGGGCAGACTGCTTGAACCTAGGAGCTGGAGACCAGCCTTGGAAACATAGTGAGATTCCAGCTCTACTAAAAATATAAAAAAATAGCTGGGCATGGTGGTGCATGCCTGTGGTCCCAGCTACCTGGGAGGGTGAGGTGGGAGGGTCACCTGAACCCAGGAGGTCAAGACTGCAGTGAGTCATGATCATGACACTGCACTCCAGTCTGGGCAATGGAAGTGAGACCCTGTCTCAAAATTTTAAAAATTGACTATAATTTTTAACAATTGAAGAGAACAATGAAAGCAATGGGAGTTATGAAAAATCAGAGCAGACATTTAAAGATGCTAATATGTGTCTACTTCCCTGATATCTCTACTAAACATTAAAGAGTCTTTTCTTTATAAAGATTATTTAGGTTTAAAGTAAAGGTAGAGAGCACATCCTCTGTGATCTTCCAAGGGACTCTACAATCCTAGAAGTATCTAATCTAATGAAAATTTTTCACAGAGTTAGGGCAGGGGACATTCTTGGCCCAAAACTACTTGTAGATACATGTGTCTTAATTTCTAAGAGTCAACTAAAAGAATTCATGTATTTTTCAGGAAACCAAATTGTACTTATTTCTTTATATACAGAAAGAACTGGAATAATCAATATGTTTTTACATGTGTTAAACTATGATTTTATATGATTTTTAACAGAGCAAATCAATCCACTTCTAAGGGAAAACACCAAATTTTTTTTTTAAAGGAAAGAAACAAAATATTACACACGATGGGACTATAATGCTTATTATCAGTATAATTAAAAATCTACTGCAGCAATAATGTAGAATCCATTTTGCTCTTAACATCCTTTGACTAAAGATCCTTAAGGGAAAACTAATGTGTGATTATTTAATTATAACCCACACTGCCTCCTCCACCTATCTCTACAGATCAGCATGGTATGAAAATATAGAAAAAATTGTAGGAAAATGCAGAAAAATATTATCTGCCTCATGGATAAAAAACCTGTGTATCTGACAAAATACTGAATCTGAAATATTTTAATCCCAGTAGAGTTTAAGCCAGTTTGAATCTGTTTATTAGCAGAATTAGAAGAAAATTCTGTAAACCTTTTTATTGCTTTTTCCAGAATCCACTAATCTCACCTGTCAGGAAATGCACATATCTATAAAACCCTTCCAAGTTACAGCTTTAGCATATTTTCTCTTGAACTGTCATCCCTAAGACATGGTGTTAGGCAAATCTGAAGTTATGTGAGCTCTCTTTCCACACAAATTTTTGGACAGTGTCTTATTGAATTTTCTCTTTAAATAGGCTCACTTGTCCTCTTCAAGAGATCGATTTGCAAAGAGACAGGCACTACTTCTTAAATTCTAAGATTTCTAAATTTCTTTCACCCACGTAATATGTCTTCCTTCTTTTATTAGCATCATAAATGTGAAAAGAACAGAGAATGACTGGTACCTGTGCTTAAATGTTATATTCTTGTCTATTGTTTTTTTCCTCGCTCTTTCCTGGCACACAATAAAATAAAAAAAAAAAAAAAGCCTGTCATGATCAGTACCTTGGAGAGCGACTGGGCTTCCAAACTGGAGGCCAGGGTTAACAGGCAAGAATGACCAAGCAAATGGAGAACAAAAAAAAAGCAGAGGTGGCAATCCTAGTCTCTGATAAAATGGACTTCAAACCAACAAAGATCAAAAGAGACAAAGAAGGACACTACATAATGGTAAAAGGATCGATCCAACAAGAAGAGCTAACTATCCTATATACATACACACCCAACACAGGAGCACCCAGATATATAAAGCAAGTTCTTAACGATCTAAAACGAGATTTAGACTCCCACACAATAATAGTGGGAGACTTCAACCCTCCACTGTCAATATTAGACAGATGAATGAGACAGAAAATTCACAAGGACATCCGGGACTTGAACGCTGAGCTGGACCAAGCGGACCTAATAGACATACACAGAACGGTCCACCCCAAATCTACAGAAAATACATTCTTCTTGGCATCACATTGCACTTACTCCAAAATTGACCACATCATTGGAAGCAAATCACTCCTCAGCAAATGCAAAAGTACGGAAATCATAACAGTCTACCAGACCACAGTGCGATTGCACGCCACTGATCCCACAGAAATACAAACTACCATCAGAGATTGCTACAAACAGCTCTATGCACATAGACCAGTAAACCAGGAAGAAATGGATAAATTCCTAGACACTTGTACTCGACCAAGACTAAACCAGGAGGAAGTTGAAACCCTGAATAGACCAATAACAAGGGCTGAAGTAGAGGCAGCAATCAATAGCCTACCAACCAAAAAAAGTCCAGGTCCAGACAGGTTCACAGCCAAATTCTACCAGATATACAAAGAGGAGCTGGTATCATTTCTTCTGAAACTGTATCAAACAATACAAAGGAGGGAATCCTCCCTAACTCATTTTATGAGACCAACATCATCCTGATACCAAAACTAGGCAGAGACTCAACCAAAAAAGAAAACTTCAGGCCAACATCCATGATGAACATTGACGCGAAAATCTTCAATAAAATACTGGCAAACAGATTGCAACAGCACATCAAGAAGCTTATCCATCACGATCAAGTAGGCTTCATCCCGGAGATGCAAGGCTGGTTCAACATATGCAAATCCATAAACATAATCCATCACATAAACGGAACCAAAGATAAAAACCACACGATTATCTTAATAGATGCAGAAAAGGTCTTCGACAGAATTCAACAGCCCTTCATGCTAAAAACCCTCAATAAACTAGGTATCAGCAGAATGTAACATAAAATGATAAAAGCTACATATGACAAACCTACAGTCAATATCATACCGAATGGGCAAAAGCTGGAAGGATTCCCTTTGAAATCAGACACTAGACAAGGACACCCTCTCTCACCACCCCTATTCAAAATTGTATTGGAAGTTCTAGCCAGAGCAATCAGGCATGAAAAAGAAATAAAGGGTATTCAATTAGGAAAGGAGGAAGTCAAACTATCTCTATTTGCAGATGACATGATTGTATATCTAGAAGACCCCATCATCTCCGCCCAAAATCTTCTCAAACTGATAAGCAACTTTAGTAAAGTCTCAGGATACAAAATCAATGTGCAGAAATCACAAGCATTCCTATATACAAATAACAAACAGAGAGCCAAATCAAGAGTGAACTCCCATTCACAATTGCTACAAAGAGAATAAAGTACCTAGGAACACAACTAACAAAGGATGTAAAGGACTTCTTCAAGAAGAACTACAAACTGCTGCTCAATGAAATAAGAGAGAACACAAACAAATGGAGAAACAGTCCATGCTCATGGTCAGGAAGGATTTATATCGTGAAAATGGCCATGCTGCCCAAAGTAATCTATAGATTCAATGCTATCCCCATCAAGCTACCAATGATCTTCTTCACAGAACTGGAAAAAAACACTTTAAACTTCATATGGAATCACAAGAGAGCTCACATAGCCAAGACAATCCTAAGTAAAAAGAACAAAGCCGGAGGCGTCAGACTGCCATACTTCAAACTATACAACAAGGCTACAGTAATCAAAACAGCATAGTACTGGTACCAAAACAGAGACATAGACAAATGGAACAGAACAGAGGCCCCAGAAGAGACACCACGCATCTACAACCATCTGATCTTTGAAAAACCTGACAAAAACAAGCAATGGGGAAAGGACTCCATATTTAATAAATGGTATTGGGAAAACTGGCTAGCAATGTGCAGAAAGCAGAAACTGGACCCCTACCTGTCACCTTACACTAAAATTAACTCCAGATGTATTAAAGATTCAAACATAAAACCTAACACCATAAAAATGCTAGAAGAAAACCTAGACAAAACCATCTACGACATGGGCATAGGCAAGGACTTCATGACTAAAACACCAAAAGCAACGGCAACAAAAGCCAAGATAGACAAATGGGATCTAATTAAAATTCAGAGCTTCTGTACAGCAAAAGAAGCCATCATTAGAGTGAACCGGCAACCAACAGAATGGGAAAAAATTTTTACAATCTACCCATCTGACAAAGGGCTAATATCCAGAATCTACAAAGAACAAAAACAGATTTACAAGAAAAAAAACAAACAAGCCCATTCAAAAGTAGGTGAAGGATATGAACAGACACTTTACAAAAGAAGACATATATGAGGCCAGCAAACATAGGAGAAACTGCTCATCATCACTGGTCATTAGATAAATGCAAATCAAAACTACATTGAGATACCATCTCATGCCAGTTAGAATGGCGATCATTAAAAAATCTGGAGACAACAGATGCTGGAGAGGATGTGGAGAAATAGGAACACTTTTACACTGTTGGTGGGAGTGTAAACTAGTTC